>CM038708.1:44910423-44967923 GCA_021613375.1 Megaleporinus macrocephalus
CATGGTAAGACATGGTAAGCAAATTCCTTTTAATGCTCAACATGGCTCAAACTTAGCCTGTATTCATTTCCTATGTTATAGTATGTATCTCTTTGGTTTATCTATTGAATCCTGTTTATTAAATTATTTAAGTGTGCATTAAAATCTTGTTAAATCATTAATTTAATTTAATCCATTTACTTCATGAACAAAAATAGTAAATATGTTCCTGACTTATGGCAATAGTTCCTATCAAATGTCCATAGTGAACACATAAGAAGAACAGACCACGCAAGCCTAAATGCCTGTACAGACCAGACGGGGACGATTATTATTAAAAAATACACAAATACTCCAAAAAAATATCCAAAAGCAACTTATATGTTCAAACTGGCAGCTATATAATTTAAAAGTAAGTATTTTCCTCTGAACTGCGAGGCTGCCTAGCGGTCCATATATAAGTGATGCTACATACATGCTACAAGTGCACTGACAAGCTGTTGGATGAAAATATGCCCACTGTTACACTCCAACACCGGCCCCTCAAACTCTGCTGTACTTCTGCCAGCACAACTCAACTACCATGTTTGACAAAGCCTGCTGTTTTGTGTGGGGTATTTTGGTGGGGTTGCCCATCTATGATGAAAGCTCTGCACACAGCAGTGATTGGCTTACATGTACAGTTGGAACCTCAATGGATATTTGGGATTTTTAAAAGTTTAATTCTGGAAAAAACTTATAAAGAACAATTTTAGGTCAATTCTCTGATTGATCTCTTGATCATGTGGGGGGTCTATAAAGTGTTATCTTTTCCATTGAAGCTTGAGTTCCAGTAACTCTTGGATGGATGTGATTAACCCTTTGATGCACAAGCTAAGCCAATCCCTTCTAATGCACAACATGGCTCAAACTTGGCCCATATTCATTTCCTATGTTATAGTATGTATCTCTTTGGTTTATTTATCTATTGAAATCTGTTTATTTCATTATTTAAGTGTTCATTAAAAATCTTGTTAAATCATTAATTTAATTTAATTTATTTACTTCATGAACAAAAATAGTAAATATGTTCCTGACTTGTGTCAATAGTTCCTATCAAATGTCCATAGTGAACACATAAGGGTTCATTTTGACTCATGTTGTGCGTTAGAAGGGCAGTGATATAAAAACAATTAAACAGAGGAATTAATTTATGGAAGCTAGAATGTTAAAATTGATTTATTGCAAAGTTATAGAAACTAAAATCTCTGTCAGGTCAACTCAACAGAGGTTACAAAGATTCTACTTTTTATTTAAACTGTTATGCTTTTGTTTGTAATAAAAAAAACTTGCCATTATGTTAGAGCAGAGTGGAATAAAATGCAAGCTTTTTCATTGGTGGTTCCAGACTTTTGGAACCCACTGAAGAACAGACTATGTAAACAATATGAACAAAGCAGTTATTTTCCATAATAGTATGTGATGTGTATACATTAACCTCTATCACTGTTATGCTTTTTGAGTTTGTATTAAAAACTTGCCATTATGTTAGAGCAGAGTGATTTAGGAATTTGTGGAGGCTGGAATGATAAAATAAATTTATTTCAAAGATATAGAAACTAAAATCTCAGTCAGGTCACTTTTGACCCAGGTTGTGCAAGAAAGGGTCAATTCAACTGAGATACTGCACAAACGTATGGAGCCAATGGCAGCTTAAGCACACAATACATTAAAACAAATCAAATGTTGGATGCTCAGAAATTCCTGGTAAAATTCCAAAGATTCTACTTTTTATTTAAACTGTTATGCTTAGTTTGTAATAAAAACTTGCCATTATGTTAGAGCAAAGAGAAAAATGGAAGCTTTTTGAACCCACTGTAGAAATAAACTACTTTTGGACCCTTAACAATCTCGGAATTCTGAGCATCTGGCTACATTCGAAGGATGTATGGACAGCTAAACCATATCAGCTTTGATTGTGTCATAGATTCAGCTTAGACCATAAGTGATTAACATGGGCACTGACGACAGAATCACCACGCTTTACAGGTCTATGGGCTTTACAGACCCCAACTCCAGACATTCTTTTGGTGACCTCGCTGGGAACGGACCCTACGCTGACTGGCAGCCTCTAGGTCCGGTGACTCCTGGACTCAGATGATTCAGTCAGTCCACAGAGAGAAAGGAGAGAAAAGCAGGCAGGCTGAGGCAGACTGGCGTCAAGACACGGTGCCCAGTGGGGCAGTAGAGGAAAATTAGTGATTAAGGTTCTGTTGCACTATGCCACTGATGAACCTAGAGTCGGGCTATAAAAAGGCCCTGAAATGACTAACGGGAAAAGAGTAATTAGGCTTATTGACTTAGGATAAGCCAATAGTCGCGCATTAAGCAGAATGGAGTTGGCTGGCTGAGGCCGGCGGGTCATTTTCAGATACATTAAGCTCAATGAAGCCGCTTCCCACTCGCCACTCCAGCATTTTCTATGGGGAAATGGCATATGTACCCACGTCGTTCGTCTTTAATGCTTATTAATGAGCCTGGAATCTGTGGCTCCATCAACAGCCAGCAATTAAATTTGTCGCTCCTCAGTGAGTTCTCCTGAAGTGAAGGCAGTTCGGTTTATGGTCTGCTTTTTTTACGATGTGATCATCAAAAAGACTAATGTTTGCATATGGTGCCCTGCTCGTAGATTTATGGAATAAGTGTCAAACGAGAGGAAATGCGTAGTCGCCCTTCAGATAAAGTGACAGGAAACCTGACAGTTCCTGGGACAGTCTCGTTTTTCAGCTTTGTTTTAGTGGTCTTAGTCTATCATGAGCAGAGGACAAGGTTTAGATGTCTGTGCTCTAAATCATTGATGCAAATAAACAGCCAGCCAGTGGTCTAATAACCACCTGAGATATCATAAACAATAACATCTTAAAAACCACCCGTGATATGATGGTAACAGAGCAGCAAGGCATTAGCAACCACCTGGGATACAACAGCAATTGCCTATGAACTCCTTAGCAAACACCACAGTCATTCCCAGGAATTGCTATACAAACCCAATTCAGTTTTCAAAACAGTGTTCTGTAACTGCTCTAACTTTTGTAGCCTTACCAGCTACATGTGTAGCAAAACACTCATTTCATAATTTGATTCATGATACTTGATCAGTGATTAATTATTTAAACGTTAATTAAACTAAATTTGAAATAAGATTCTGACTATACTGATATTGTTGCACAATTTTTTAATGACATTTGCACACATTCTTTGTTACATCCCAATAAAGTTCATTCACAAACTTTACTTTCTAGTTTTGTGTCACAAACTACTGGCCTGAAGAGACACAAATATAAAGAAAGCTAAGCCACATTTTACGTCCATCATGTCTGATAATTTCAGTGAATACCAATCTGATTGCCACTGAATCATTAAAATCATTATGCGTCCAACAATAAAGGAGCACACATATTTCATTCAGGCATAGGAAACAGTAGCACACTGTAAGCTTTGATTCTTCTCTGGTGGCAGAATTAAACGAGTTAGGGTTAGTATTACCAACGAGACTAGCTAACTACAGAAAGAACCTTAAATGTACCTCTATAGACAGAAAAGGTAGAATGCTATGTTTGAAGGTAAAGGACACTGCACACCAACAAAAAAGCTCATCCCAACTGTAAAGCATGGTGGAGGGAGCATCATGGTTTGGGTCTTTGGGTCTAGAGGCCTTGTGATCATTGAGGGAATTCATAAGATTTTTTACAACATTTTACACAAGACTGTAAAGGCAACAATCCATGGCTCAAGCTGAAGAGATGTTGGGTGATGCAAAAAGATGCTTTGGATTAGCCAAGTCAGAGTCCTGACCTGAACTCTATTAAGCCACCGTGCTACCTCCCACAGAGGGCTCAGGTGGGAAAAATGACATCCAACAATCAAGGAACCCACTTACATATTTTATTCAGGGATAAGAAAAAAACATCAGTTCTCTAAAAGTTGTGATTTCTTGTCTGGTGGCAGATTTAAGTGTTAACAGTGCCAAAGTATTGCCAACAAGACATTTGGCTTAATAGAGTTACCCGCAGAAAGAATAAACATTCTTCTTTTTTGGCGAATGTACTTTATAATGGTATCCCGAGGGAAGCAGCTGTATGGACTTGTGTAAAAAGAGCGTGTTATAATAAGAAGGGGTTCTTTCCGCAGATGGAAGATACAATTATGTAAGTGTCCCAGATATTTTTCCTGCCCTGGGAACAATTCTTACTATTTCGTTTTTGCTTTTAACAGAAATGGAATATTCAAAGTAAACATATTCAATGAATGCTGCATAGACCGTGTTCTGGCCTCACTGAATGTACTTATCCAGTCAAATAAATAAGTCATTGAAATACATGATGTGCAGTTTTCCTCCGAACTTTACTAAGATGATTCCTGTCAAGTTGTTAAATACAGAACAGACTATGTTTATGAATGTCTGAATGAATGACAGAAAATGACAATGTGCTTCATATAGTTGCTCCACATTTAAAATCAAAACAGTATAAACGCTATGTGTTATTTTACAAAGCTAAATATTTATTATAGTTTGTGATCTGTACACATAAACCTCTATAAAGATATACATTCACCAACATGGTAACAACAAAAATATAGCTATGTGCAACAGATACTGCCTCCTTTAGGGGGCACCCACATATACCACCCATACTAGTGGACATGCACACTAGGGGGCAGTGAAAAACCCACATATACACATACTAGTGAACATACACACTAGGGGCAGTGAAACACCCACATACACACACTAGTAAACATGCACACTAGGGGGCAGTAAAACACCCACATATACACAATAGTGAACATACACACTAGGGGGCAGTGAATCACCCACAAACACACCATAGTGAACATACACACTAGGGGGCAGTGAATCACCCACATATACACACCCTAGAGAACATACACACTAGGGGGCTTTGAATCACCCACATATACACACCCTAGAGAACATACACACTAGGGGGCAGTGAATCACCCACATATACACACACTAGAGAACATACACACTAGGGGACAGTGAATCACCCACATATACACACACTAGAGAACATACACACTAGGGGGCAGTGAATCACCCACATATACACAATAGTGAACATACACATTAGGGAGCAGTGAATCACCCACAAACACACAATAGTGAACATACACACTAGGGGGCAGTGAATCACCCACAAACACACAATAGTGAACATACACACTAGGGGGCAGTGAATCACCCACATATACACACAATAGTGAACATACACACTAGGGGGCAGTGAATCACCCACAAACACACAATAGTGAACATACACACTAGGGGGCAGTGAATCACCCACAAACACACAATAGTGAACATACACACTAGGGGGCAGTGAATCACCCACATATACACACAATAGTGAACATACACACTAGGGGGCAGTGAATCACCCACATATACACACCCTAGAGAACATAGACGCTAGGGGGCAGTGAAATACCCACATACACACACTAGTGAACATACACACAAGGGGGCATTGAAACGCCCACATATACACACACTGGGTCACGCTAGGAGCGGTGAGCAGCCCTATCCACAGTGTTTAGGGAGCCGTTGGGGATTAGGTGCCTTGCTCAAGGGCATATCAGTCGTGTCCTGCTGGTCCAGGGGATTGAACCAGCAACCCTTCCATCATAAGACTGGATGCATAACCTTCACCTCCATAAATGGCATGTTTGATGCTACCGCTATCAAATATGAACTATACTGGCTAAGCTTGCAACAAGAGCGATACAGTTCTGAGATTGATCTGAATAACACTTTCGTCTTTCATCTTGAACCAAATTTACTTGCCTGATTATCCCATCCTTGCTGGAAGTGGTACCCAAAACAATGCCTACTAAACACTCATTTTTCTTGACTTGGTTGTCCAGCAGAACTGCCTTAGTGCTGCCATTTATGATGTACTTATGTACTCCTTCCTCCATCGACTCAAAAATGTATCTGCCAAGCTTTATAAGTTCCTCCACTGATGGTGCAGCAGATTGCTTTCACTGACTTCACCACAAGGAGAAGGTTGGTAACCTGTTTCATAGATGAAGTCAAGATGAGAGGGGGTTCTCGGGAATACCCCATACTATCCCGATCAGGCGTTTCCATGTACATCCTATATGCAATAAGTGTCAAGAATCAAACACCCAAGTGCATCTCTAGTCCTGTAGGCGCTGTAGCACAGAGGAGTCCTCAACACTGTCCATCTTGAGCTCTTTAGATGCTCTGACAAAGTCTGTGCTGCGATCCGAACACAGTTTCTCGTCAGGGCCTCTGATGGCAAAGAATCTAATCTAATCTAGTGCAACCGGCAGTTACTTCCCAAGGGCCAAACACATCAAGTCCAACATAGGACAAAGGGGGATTTGATTGCTTGCTCGGAAGGTAAGGCATTTGCTGTACCTCCACTATGTCTCTTAGTCTGCGACAATATGAATCTTTGAATTTTACTGCTGATGTGGGTTTTCTTGCTCCCGCAATCCACAACCCACTTGGCCCAATAACCCCCTTTGTTAAGTATCTCCCTGAATGATGCATATTTTCATGTTGGTGCTTGATAATTAGAGTTGTTATATGATAATTCCTAGGAACAATGACAGCTGTTTGTTTTTGTGTCCACATTGCTTGAGATATGTGTCCTCCAAGCCGTTCTTGTCAACGGAAGGTTTCGAAAGGTGACTCATCTCATACTTCCTGCTTTTAGGCAAGCATCGGAAAGAGGTGCTACACAGCTGTTCGTAGAATCCTTGAAGAATTATTCTTCTATTAATTTAAGGAATGCAATTCCATTGAATTCCATTCCATTGAAGGGGCAGGCTGGTTACCATGTTTAGTGGGATTAATAAGGAATTAGCCAAAGCTTCCATCTGTCATATTCTCTGTGCAGCTTCTCACGGTGGTATGAAGAAGAGGAAGAAGATGCCTGTCTAGAAGGTCAAATGTATCTTAATAAGAGAGATATGAGAGTCCTGGCAGATAGATCTTTTGCTTAGCCGCTTCAGGCTCTAACAGATCACTTGATTCATGAAGGTTCTCTTCCTACAATCCTTGGAAAGTTTTCTATCTTTGCAAAGAAAGCCTTCTCTATTGTTTCTGGAGAGCCATACGTTTCATCTAGTTTCTCCCACGTCAGTCGCAGAGCAGCGGATAGACTTCTCACGTTGGCTGCCTTGAGCCGACGTGCCTGTTTGGCTGATTCTCTCCCAAGCCACTTAATTAACAAATCCAATTCTTTCCTGGCTTTTGAATCTAGGTATTTGACAGTACTTAGAAAAACGTCTTCCATGCCAAGAAACATTCTGGTTTATCATCAAACCTGATAAGATTAGATGATACTAGCTGGCTTTGCAAGGTCTAGTGAGACTGTGTTGTTGTTGGAGTGGTCTACTGGGTTTTTCCTCGATACAGGCATTGTGAATATTGCCACCTGGATAGATTGATATGCTGACCGATGTGGAGAAGGAAGGTCATAGTAAGGGGTTGACAAGCTGCCCTATTCCAAATTCCCTGTTACTCTATGGAATAACATTGTGTGGGTAGCTGCCACCACTGCTATAGGAGCACTGCATGACATAATCTTCTGTACGCTGTCGCAAGTTTTATGGCAGAAGTTGGAATTCAATATGTTCCCAGCTCTTCCTACATTCCTTGGAAAGTTTTCTATCTTTGCAAAGAAAGCCTTCTCTATTTTTTCTGGGGAGCCATACATTTCATCTAGTTTCTCCCACGTCAGTCGCAGAGCAGCGGATAGACTTCTCACGTTGGCTGCCTTGAGCCGACGTGCCTGTTTGGCTGATTCTCTCCCAAGCCACTTAATTAACAAATCCAATTCTTTCCTGGCTTTTGAATCTAGGTATTTGACAGTACTTAGAAAAACGTCTTCCATGCCAAGAAACATTCTGGTTTATCATCAAACCTGATAAGATTAGATGATACTAGCTGGCTTTGCAAGGTCTAGTGAGACTGTGTTGTTGTTGGAGTGGTCTACTGGGTTTTTCCTCGATACAGGCATTGTGAATATTGCCACCTGGATAGATTGATATGCTGACCGATGTGGAGAAGGAAGGTCATAGTGAGGGTTGACAAGCTGCCCTATTCCAAATTCCCTGTTACTCTATGGAATAACGTTGTGCCACAACTGCTATAGGACATAATCTTCTGTACGCTGTTGCAAGTTTTATGGCAGAAGTTGGAATTTAATATGTTCCCAGCTCTGCAACTGCTGCTTCCGTTACTGCTGCCTCAGCTAATGCAGCTTCTGGGTCTCTGTCCTTTTCCAGTGCATCTTATGTAGCTTCCCATCAAGCTTTCTCTATTTTAGCCTCAGCTTCAACACGGTTCTGTCGCTCTTTGAATAGGCAGCTCAGTTTTTGGGCAGCTTTAGCTTTGGCCTTGCCTTTGCTGCTGCGACGCTAGCCACTGACACAGCAGACGAATGAGATGATTTTGATGAACGGGATGAAACAGACTGTGTCCACTTTGCCATCTTCCATGACTGCAATCTCAATCTTTTAAATGAAGAGCGCTTTATTGACTACTGATGCTGAGCAGGGGTCACGCCAGATATGACTCTGCAGATGGAATCCAACATCCTTTTAACAGCCCTTATCTGTCAAGTGCTTCACACAGTCACATGTTCCTGCATGTTCATGTTCCTGTACAAAGCTGCAACTGAAGCTACACGTGTTATACATCTATCAACATATACATACACCAAGTACAAATAACATAGTGTGGTGGAAGGTTACAGCCATGTGCAACACAATTACTCTCAGATATTGCCTCCTTTACAGGCTGTTGTACACAGATGGAGAACGAATAAGCATTAACAACCTTATATAGCCTACCTCGGAATATGTTCCTTACACTAAACTACATTTCCTGTGCTGCACTTTCTGACAGACAGCATGATCTTTTTTACATTAAAGCATCTTAACTGTCTAAATAATGAAAGATGCAGTTTAATCTTTTTTGAATACAGATCTGCGAAGATCTCTGTCTTCAAATAATTAAACCTCTTCAAACTGAAAAATGCCCAAAGCAATATAGATAACCTAACCATTTAAAGAGGACATTTACTGGTAATAAGACTGTATCTATCTCTCCTATGTACAAGAAACATGTCAAGCGAAAAAAACTGGGAGCCTAAGATACAGATTTGCATAATTAGAGCCTAATTAAGAACTGAAAAAAGGAATCAACCAATTACAACTTCCAATTGATTCAATAGGTGGGATCAATTATGTGAGAAAAATCTACAACAAAAGCACATTTGATCGTTTTAGCATTTAGTTGTAGTTTAGTTGGTTAGACCCCTCAATCTCCCCTCATGTTAGACCTCCTGTACCTATACAATGCAACTAATACTACATCACACATTCTCTGCAGGGAAACCACTACAGCTAGAGGGATGTTCGGTAACACTTATTATGAATTGTATGCTATATTGTATGCTATTTATACAGTATAATGTGGCATAAGTTCTGAATAGGCATAAGTAAGCAGCCATGCATAACTTTATAATGTAAGGTCGCATAACACATTATAGTATCTGTTCCAGTTACCAGTTAGCTAAACATAAATTACTGTCATATTCATACTACATAAGAGAAGTTATAGTTGTGATGGGTCCAAGTGTTATACAGGATATGGGTGGCCCTACAATAATATCACGATATTTCATGGTATTTTTGTGATATGACAAAACATTGAACTAAAAAAAATATTTCAAATATACACTACTGCAACAAAATAAAAAATAAATTTAATTATTGCATACAATATGATATGGCACACCCCTGACTGAGATATTTAAAAATACAAGAATTTTTATCAGATTGTAACAGAAGTCAATGATCCAGAATGTCATGATACTAAATAATGCATTCCAAATATCTCCATATATCCAGGACTGAAGTAAAGTGAATGATACTGGACAGATAAAATCTGTCTCTAGTAGATATATAATGGCAAATGAGAATTGTGAATTTTTCTTTTGCTAGAAAAAGTAAAAAGTAGTACCTGATGTGACAATTAGGAATGGTTGATGTGGTACGATATTTCAGGGTATAATATCGTTCACGATAGTCAAAAATGTTATTATTGTGTACAATTCATGTCTACAGTGTTGTAATGAGTGAAAAATATAATGCGTTATGAAACCTACTAAGACTATAAAGTCATATTCTCTTGCTTTCTATAAAGAGTTACGGATGTAATTAAAGTACCTGCAAGCAATCAGATTATATATATCAGGCTTATATCAGGTATTAAGCATGCTATGTACATTCTTTTAAATGTGTTTATATAGCATTGTGAGTACAGGATTTATAGGAAGTGTTAAGGCTGATTTATACTCTCTCTCTACGTGTGAAAGTGTCTGCATGCGTTTCAAGCAATATAATCGTCACTGCCCACACATTTCTCTGCGTCAGCTCCGTTGACATGCTTTGTCCCGTTCGTATCTGCACTGCTTCCACGAAACCGTGCAAATTAAGTACAAAATGAACACAGAGTACGTATAGAAAGCTCCAAGTGTATCCGCATCCGTATTTAACGTTGAGTATAAATGAGCCTTTACTCTATATTTTGATGCAGACACTGTGGCTCTGTCAAACATATTGTGCCAAATGTATATTCAATATTGAAATAAATGAATCTAAATACCGTCTTAAAGTCAAGTCAAAATTAAAACCTTGTCAGTTTAGTTTAGTGTCCTTGATTACATTAATGCACAGTCTCCAAAAGATACAACTGATATAACTGTTTCTCTGCAATCTTGGCTGATTTCTCTAATTAGTTGCTTCTAATTAGCCTCTGATGTTTGCTTAGGTCATCTGAGTCATCAGCATATAATAACCAAGCCAATGTCTTAGCTTGTGCCCTGTCCTCCACCAACCTAACCAATCACAGAGCAAGAACACCCGTCGTCAGCTCTGCTCATGGCTGCACAAACACGAACGTTTATAGATGACCTCCTGTACGCACCTCACATTAGGTTCTATTATTCGGCGTTTAGACTGATTGTAATATAATGACTTATGAGTTATTTAATGTCAACAGGAGTGAGAGCGTTATCTGCCAGTGTTTGCCCTGTTGTTAGGTGGCTGAGAGAGGGGCAGCTAAAGGGGCCACATAAATGGACACTCACATAGTCCATGTCTGGGCCAAACCTTAGGTTGACCATTTTTGTGGCATCTACCACCACTTGTATGTTTTACATCTGTGGGAAACACTGTAGCTGCTTTTCCACCACATGTTACCATCCTTGATTCGACTCTACTCATCTTTTTGATACTATTTAACTCCAAGTGAGCTGAGCTGATGCCAAAAGGTGACTTGAGAGAATCATAAACACATATGCTAACGCTAGCTACCAGGTTAGCCCACCCTCCTGCATTGCCTCTGAGCAAGCAGAATGGTCTTGTCATCTAAACTCTGACAAGGTATTTCCCAAACACTCCTGATTTTCTCAGCAGTCTTTTGTCTTGCTGCTTCTTCTGAATCAAATTTGTGTCCTTCACATCACAGCAGTTTCATGCGGCGTCGCTATGACGACCAGTTACACTGACGAGGTACTTTATCTGCAGTGGACAACAAAGTAGTTGGTATCATAAGCAAGTAGAATTGAGTTGAGTCGAGTTATACCAAATAAAACAAGGGATGTCAATTACAAGCCGTTGTATGTCTACAGTAGAATGATGACTGTGGGGCAGTCTTGGTTAAGAAACTGGCTCTTTCACTCCACTGTGTACTTGTATGTAGATGGAATGACAGTAAAAGCCTTCTGGCTTGACTTGACGTGTGATAGGAAGGTTGCTGGTTTGATCCCCTGAACCAACAGGATACGACTGAAGTGCTCTTGGTCAAGGCCCCTAATTTTTAACTGCTCCCCAGATGCTGCCCACCACTCCGGGCAAATGGGCTCACTGCCCTCTAGTGTGTAGGTGGGTTTGACTGCACAGATGAGTTAAATGTGGACGTCAAGTTCCTCCCTAGTTCTAATTAGCATTATTATTTTTGACATTTATCTATTATATATATATATATATATATATATATATATATATATATATATATATATATATATATATATATATATATATATATATATATAGCATAGTATGCATAATTATATTTGTATGACCTCCACTGACCACCCATCTTCTCTGTGCTGTATTGGATCGTATAGAAACTCTACCTTGACAGCTTTAAAAGAACAGGTTCTTTCTTAAACATGAACAGGGTTCCCGCTTTTCTTCCACAGAATGTTATTCCTGTATTCTGTTATGACAACCTCAAAGACTCTGAGACAAAACAGCTGTGAGCATGTCAGATTGTCAGGCCAGGCAACAGCTCACATGCAAAAAGTTTAAACAGAGCACAGATGAAGTGTAACAGCTTTAGCTTCTCATAGGAAAACGGCAACGTTTAAACACTGATCCAAAAACAAGAAGAATTTCAAGCCCAGGCAAGCAAAAAGGTGAAGGCGATAAAAGTTAGGACTCTCCTGGGAGAATCCTAAGGGTTGGGGCAAACGTGCTTCTCTGATATCTGCGCCAGCCTTATAAGCGGATGTGCAAAGAGATGAGTAGGAAGGAGGGCTTTTATGGCACTCTTTAACTGAGAAACTCAGAGAGCATGATTTAAACGTCGAGCACACGGCTTCTGTTTCAAGTTGGTTGTAACGGTTTATAAGCAATATAGAGCAGATCTAGGCAATACAGGGACGTGGCATTATAGAGTTCAGTGCATCCGCTTCCACTTATTTCTGTCACATGTAGTTGTTGTAACACAAGCCATCTTGGCATCCTCGACCATCTTTCAGTCGGTATCCTGTGTGACGGTGTCACACAACGTTATTCACACAATCCTGTCGATGGCAGTTTCAGTCGTGTGAGTCTCACTGCATCACTTTGCATTATTTACAGTTATTGGGTTTTTCAGTGTTGGAAATAGCGACAGCCAATGTGCAATGAAATATGCCTATTCATATCAGAACAGTGGCAGCTGATAAAAAAAAAAAACATTTATTAAAAAAATAACAATGTCACTTTATTTACACTGCATGCTAATTCAGCACAATTTGATGTCATGCTCCTAGAAAGCTTGGAGAACTGAATACAATTTGTGAAATAAGCCAAAATACGACCAGAGATGTTGCGAATGATGTTGATTGCTGTGTCGAATTCTGGAATCTATTAGATGGCAAGACAATGGGCAGTTCATATAGCCTATGTGATGGATGAGAGAGTAATGGGACAAAGGCCAAACTGTTGTGGCCAAACAACTCAGAACAACAGCAAGCCTTGTGGGGGGCTCCCGGTCAGCGGTGCAGAGTACCTACAACCTGCCGACAACATGTTGGGCATCCAGGGCTCTCCCACCTTGTCCAAACTGACAGAAATACCACCAGAACATGCATCACAAACAACAGTGCAATGCACCCTTCTATGTACAGGGCTGTGTACCTGCAGACCAGTCAGAGAGCACATGTTAAGCCCTTTCCATCACCAGACAGGTGTCGGAACTGGACCTGTCTGAGCAATGGAAGAAGGTCTCCTTGTCCAGTGAGTCCTGCTTCTTTCACTTCACATGGACAGGGAGGTATGTGTGCTCTATTTACCTGCTTAGGTAATGCTACCAGGATGTACTGTGTAAAGAAGACAAACCGGTGGAGGGAGTGTGACGCTGTTTCCAGCTTCTGACTATGCACGTTATCCTCATTTCAAATTTTGGCTCATCAACCCATTAAGATTAGATTAGATTAGATTAAATTAGATTAGATTAGATTCAACTTTATTGTCATTGTGCAGAGTACAGGTACAAAGCCAATGAAACGCAGTTAACATCCAACCAGAAGTGCAAAATACATTATTATTTACATAAAGTGCAAAACAGAACTGACTAATAATTTGAGATTATTGTACATGTGGTGGTAAATAAATAAATATATAGAATGTAGGTGTACACAGAATGTGAGATAAAGGGGGGAATATAAAATAGAATATTAATTACTATACATATATACTGTAAGGAGTGAAATGTAAGGATTGCACAGAGCAGCATATGTTGAACAAGTTGTAACAGTGTAAGCAAAAACTACAGATATAAATAGTGCAATAAGAACAGAATTGTGAGTATAAATAGAAGTGTACAGGTATGAAATTACAAAGTTAGATGTGCAAAAATGAGTAGTGCAAAAGTAATAGGACAGAAGCTCTTCCTGAGTCTGTTGGTGGGGGAGCAAAGGCTCCTGTAACGCCTGCCGGTTGGAAGGAGGGTAAAAAGTTTGTGGTTAGGGTGAAAAGGGTCCTTGATGATGCACCCACCGATCATTATGCCGATTCACCACCTGCTTAAGTGCTTTACGGGCCGATGTAGGGGTGTAAGAAAATATCGAAAATATCGAATATTATGTTTGGTGATACTGTATCGATTCTCAAAAACACAGTCTCGATACATAGATTCCTGGCAGACAGTGTATCACTGTGTGTTGTGTTTAAACCTCTGACCACTAGATGGCAGTGCTGTAATCCATTTTCAGCTCCACTCCAACATTAACAAGCAGCACAAGGGCGCAGTGCTATTGTAAGCATTGATAAACCTGCTCATATAGTGGTGTGTTTTAATAGTAGTATTTAAAAAATTTTTAATATAACACTTTGTTTACAGTACCACACTGAGATGCAGTTTGTGAGTATGCTCTCAATGGTACAGCGGTAGAAGTCTACCAGTATCCTGGGACACAGGTGAGCTTTCTTGAGGCTCCGTAAGAAGTAAAGACGCTGCTGCGCCTTTTTGACTATGGTGGAGGAGTTCAGTGACCAGGTGAGATCCTCCGAAATGTGGATGCCAAGGAACTTGAAGTTGGACACACATTCTATCTCAGCTCCGCTGGAGTGTGTGCCTGGTTCCTTGACTTTCTAAAATTAACCTTCCTCTATATGGCTACATTTTCTTCTGACAGTGGAAGGTGGACAGAAACACCTTTGGATGTTTTCAGATCTAAAGCAAGACCGGAGCTTGTTTTTCTCAGCTTGTTAGGAATCCCATTGGTCCCAAGTTATTGGTGATGTAGTACAGACAACGCAGGCCATGTTATCCTACCAAGAGACGTGCCAGCGAATTACATGCAAGCAGCTACATCATTCCTCCCTCGGCTTATTAATAATCCATGACACACGTGGTCAAAAGGCAGGAGAACTTCATAATCACTCCCAACAACTCGCAGCACCAAACAACACAAACAACTCCGCGTATGCACTTCAGCGAGATGTAGGCAGTTGCCGGGGTCGCCGGCTATGAATATAAATTTGTTTGATTAGATTTTCGACAAAACATTGAGCCGCATCGTCTTTGTAATGGAGTGTTCCTCAGCCATGGCATTTGCCGCTGTCAGCCCTGTATCGATACCCCGGAGGACGCGGAAATGTCAATTGGCCGTAATTAGAAAGCTGGCATATTCAGTAAGTGCGCTTTTGTCTCTTTGTTGCGGAATCTGGCTCTCCGCCGTTCTCTCATTAACCACGTTGTTTATCATCCATATGTGTCGCTCTATATCGCCGACGCTGTAATTAAACCTTAAAGCGAGAATTTATTGGATTGAGCGCAGCGGAGTGCCACTCTGATGGCAGTGAAATTATGACTTATTGTTGTGAACGATAGAGCTGATTGAAGTGGAGTTGTTGGGGGTGGTGGGGTGGGCGAGGGGGTGCGTGGTTAGGAGAAGCATAAAGGAAAATTTCACTGTAAAGAACATGGAACGAATCATATAGCTGCCTGAGCAAAGCTCCCTCGTCCTTGCTGGATTACAATGAAAAAAGGCGTTTCGATTAAGCAGCTCATGCCATTTGCCAAGCTTATAAATAATAATAATAGTAATAACTCACATAACCTGTCCATCATCTGCATGGCTGTCAGGATTGGGCAATAAAAACTTCAACAACTAAAATGAAAATGTACTTCTCAATGAATTAGAAGTGATTGCTTCTGATACCAGCTCACATTTGAAATTGGCTTGCCGAGGAAGCAGCAAGAGTGGGCAGGTTAAATAAGCACCCTGATGAATTGAGATCAGCTGATAACAGCTGACTACTCTCAAATTCTGCTAGACCAGCTATGCTGGACGTGGATGGGAAGGGAAGGAACATCCTGCACAGCCAGAGGAAACCATGCTGTCTTAGACACCCAGCCGTGGATGGCTGTGGCATCGGTGGAGATTTGGTTTATGAAGACTGGGACAGTGCACCATTGGGAAGCCTCTTTTTGGACCACTTCTATTAGTTTGTTTGTCTTCAAATGTTTACACAGCGTAAAACACAATACAGTTTTGATATAACAATAGAGATTTAGTTAAAATGACATTAACCTCTAATTTAATTGCAGCTAATGACTGAAATGATTTCAGTGTAACTGCTGGACTGAGAATTGTCCACCAACCAAAGCTACCTAGCCAACAGCATCCTGTGGGCAGCATCATGTGACTAGACTAGGACTAGAAGATGACCAACACAAGCTGTGCACATCATCTCTGACTTTACATGGATCAACAAAGTAAGAATGTTCAATAGAGAGGACAGTAAATGGTCCTTACTGTCCTCTCTAAAAACCATGTATATCACTACAGGTCAAACGTTTTAGACCACTACCAATCAAAGTTTTAGATACACTACCAATCAAACGTTTTAGATACACTACCAGTCAAACGTTTTAGATACACTACCAGTCAAACATTTTAGATACACTACCAGTCAAACGTTTTAGTACACTACCAATCAAACGTTTTAGTACACTACCAGCCAAACGTTTTAGATACACAACCAGTCAAACGTTTTAGATACACTACCAGTCAAACGTTTTAGATCACTACCAGTCAAACGTTTTAGATCACTACCAGTCAAACGTTTTAGATCACTACCAGTCAAACGTTTTCGATACACTACCAGTCAAACGTTTTCGATACACTACCAGTCAAACGTTTTAGAACACTACCAGTCAAACGTTTTAGAACACTACCAGTCAAACGTTTTAGATACACTACCAGCCAAACGTTTTAGATACACTACCAGACAAATGTTTTAGTACACTACCAGCCAAACGTTTTAGAACACTACCAGTCAAACGTTTTAGTACACTACCAGTCAAACGTTTTAGATACACTACCAGTCAAACGTTTTAGATCACTACCAGTCAAACGTTTTAGATCACTACCAGTTAAACGTTTTAAAACACTACCAATAAAAACGTTTTAGTACACTACCAGCCAAACGTTTTAGTACACTACCAGCCAAACATTTTAGTACACTACCAGACAAACATTTTAGTACACTACCAGACAAACATTTTAGTACACTACCACTACCAGCCAAACGTTTTAGTACACTACCAGTCAAACGTTTTAGTACACTACCAGCCAAACATTTTAGTACACCACCAGACAAACATTTTAGTACACTACCAGTCAAACATTTTAGTACACTACCAGACAAACATTTTAGTACACTACCAGTCAAACATTTTAGTACACTACCAGTCAAACATTTTAGTACACCACCAGACAAACATTTTAGTACACTACCAGACAAACATTTTAGTACACTACCACTACCAGCCAAACGTTTTAGTACACTACCAGTCAAACGTTTTAGTACACTACCAGCCAAACATTTTAGTACACCACCAGACAAACGTTTTTGTACACTACCAGTAAAACATTTTAGTACACTACCAGAGAAACATTTTAGTTACACTACCACCCAAAGGTTTTGGTACACTACCAGTAAAACATTTTAGTACACCACCAGAGAAACATTTTAGTACACTGCCAGACAAACATTTTAGTACACTACCACTACCAGCCAAACGTTTTAGTACACTACCAGTTAAACGTTTTAAAACACTACCAATAAAAACGTTTTAGTACAGTACCAGTCAAACGTTTTAGTACACTACCAGCCAAACATTTTAGTACACTACCAGACAAACATTTTAGTACACTACCAGACAAACATGTTAGTACACTACCACTACCAGCCAAACGTTTTAGTACACTACCAGACAAACATTTTAGTACACTACCAGACAAACATTTTAGTACACTACCAGACAAACATTTTAGTACACTACCAGACAAACATTTTAGTACACTACCAGACAAACATTTTAGTACACTACCACTACCAGCCAAACGTTTTAGTACACTACCAGTCAAACATATTAGAACAGTTGTAAAATCTTTGGCTGGTAGTGTACTAAAACTTATGAATTGTAGTCATCTACAACTGTTGGTGTCCTTAAACCTTTGGCTGGTAGTGTACTAAGACATTTGTCAAGTAGTTTCCTAAAACTTTTGATTGGTAGTGTTCTAAAATCTTTAACCAGTAGTGTATATCAGAAATTTGAATTAGACTGTGATGTAGGTTTTAGGCCATACTACCCACTACAGCAGCCACAGAGCTTAATTAATTTGGCCAAAAGTGTTTTGCATATTTCAAAAGCAAAATCAAACTAATCCGTAACTTTCTATTTCTATTGATTTGTAAAATAATTGATAGTGACAGTCCTGGTCCATTAACTTTCACCTGCTGCACTGCCCATGTCCACTTAGCTGTCCCAGTCTGTTACCCACTCTACAAATTACATTGACATGGTTCTTTCTATTAAAGAGATGGAGGGAGGGAAAGAGAGAGAGAAGGTGAGTGAATGTCCTTTAAGTCACTTCTTTTCCCGGGAATTGCAACAAATGTGTTCACCCAGCAGTCACATCCTAATCCACAATGGCAGCGGCCCTGTTCACACCATTCCCTTTCAAAGCTGCCCAAATCCTTATTGTTCCCAACTAAACTGTGTACTCAGCTTTTATTCTCGACTCAACCAGAGATTTAAATGACCAAGCAGTGCCCACATCATTGCGCGGCTAGTTTGGCCTCAACTGAAAGAAAATGCAGATGATGGCTCGCTCTTTACAGAAGCCGACCACAAATTTTTGCGATGTTTCGGTAAACATGTGCCTCAGTGCACAAAATAGCCCAATGTTCAATAAGAAAGCTAATAAATAAATAAATAAATGTTTAAAAGAAATTAACAAATCTTTGGCGAGACCCAGGACCTAAAAATAAGACCCTGGGCCTAAAAATATTGTGGTCGATTTGATACAATACAGATACCAATACAGATTTTAGGGGAATATAAAAAACCAAGTGGTCTTTGTTTGGTGTCATGTCTTTCTGTGGGTTTAGTCACATGTACAGTGCATGTGCACAAACTTCTGTGAGGCCAGCCATCACATCACTAATTCAACATCACTGGACAGCTCTTGGAGAAGAACGTGCCACTTGCCAAGTTACTGCCACTTTAGTCAGAACCACACGTCAAAGAAAATGTTTTGTTTCCATTTGCAGTGGTTATACTTGGCAGTATGGGACCTCCCTGCCTTTCAGCAGAAAGACCCCCCCCATAAAGTACAGACCAGAGCAAACATCAATGACAAGAGGGCACAGCAAAAACAACAAGGTTGGATGGAAGTGGGTTGCAAAGAGCATGGGCAGACCAAAGCAGCTTAAATAAGCACCCATAATAAATTTCTCCAATACTGCTCGTAGCAGGCGATCTAAGGTTGACTTTGTAGCCTGCCTGGACTAACACTTTGCTCAACTTCCACCAGTTATGGCTCTGTTCTGGGACCTTCCTCACTGAACTTTGTGCATGCATGGAAAACCTAAAGCAGGACAGCAGCAGAAAGACCCCCAAAATAACTGCACCAGGCAAACCTCCAGCCAGCAGGAGGGCAGGCAGCACACCACAGGCTCAGAAGCCTGGACTTTGTGGACTGCTGGGGACACTATTCTCAATTTCTTCCATACCAACTACTAGACACCCTAGTATCATGCTGGGTGGGCAGTGGGAAGGGGATTACCATCCTGCACCCCCAGAGAGAGCCATGCTGTCTTAAGACTCCCAGCAATGGACTGCTGTGGCATCGCCGAGGATTTAGCTCATGATCTCCTGAATACTGAGGCAATGCATCATTGGGGAGCCTTAGATGGATAGATAGATAGATAGATAGATAGACAGATAGACAGATAGATAGATAGATAGATAGATAGATAGATAGATAGACAGATAGACAGATAGACAGATAGATAGATAGATAGATAGATAGATACATAGATAGATAGATAGATAGATAGATAGATACTTTATTGATCCCGAAGGAAATTTAGCAAACCACTTGGACCACTTCCTTTAGAAAAGCTCATGCAGTGCAAAGTACATTAGAGAAACAATCGGACAGTATCAGACAGCTCAACTGATGAGAAACCTCTGCCTCTGAGCTCTGCAGTTTCGGGGGAAAGAAGGCGACGGAGAGAGAGATGAAAGTCTGAAGTGATGGACATCTCTCAAGGCGGTCAGACCCTTCAACATATTTGAATCACCATGGGAACAAACACAACTGAACCAGTAGCTCTGAATAGACTCCAGCCATATCAAATGATCTACTTATTAAGCTTATGAAGAAACACTCTGTTCCAGACAGAGAGGCGTTTTTTTTTCCCCCCACACGAGAAAAAGCTTAGACTGAAACGGACAAAAGACAAAAGCTTTCAATTCTACGTTCAATTAAAGCGGCCCTTTGACAAAAGCGAAAGGTGTGAGCCTGGTGCAGATTTGACATTTGCGGCTGTGGAGGAACAAGCGCCGGAACAGCTCTCTGAAGCTGCGTGCTAGCTTCAGGTGCCACATTGTCGAAGCTGTCAGAGTGTTATCTCCATACACCTGTCAGTTCGCACATCGGGCGCGAACATCTTGGAGGGAAAACATCGCTCCCACTCTGCGGAAAAACTCACACATCCCGCATCAATGCAAACCCCGCGCACCTGCACGCAGGGAGCTGTTTAACCGCAACTGGAGTCGCTAAAAATGGTCTACGGATAATAAAAGAGAACTTAAATGCTGTATAGACCTGCAGTACTGGGCATAACCAGCTAAGGCCTTTCTTTTATTTCATTTCTAGCCCATCCATTCATTATATTCCACTTTATCCCGTTCACTCGGACCACCATACTAACCACTACACCACCGTACTAACCACTACACCACCGTACTAACCACTACACCACCATACTAACCACTACACCACTGTACTAACCACTACACCACCATACTAACCACTACACCACCATACTAACCACTACATCACCATACTAACCACTACACCACCATACTAACCACTACACCACCATACTAACCACTACACCACCGTACTAACCACTACACCACCATACTAACCACTACACCACCATACTAACCACTACACCACCATACTAACCACTACATCACCATACTAACCACTACACCACCATACTAACCACTACACCACCGTACTAACCACTACACCACCATACTAACCACTACACCACCATACTAACCACTACATCACCATACTAACCACTACACCACCATACTAACCACTACACCACCATACTAACCACTACACCACCATACTAACCACTACACCACCGTACTAACCACTACACCACCATACTAACCACTACACCACCGTACTAACCACTACACCACCGTACTAACTACTACACCACCATACTAACCACTACACCACCATACTAACCACTACACCACCATACTAACCACTACACCACCGTACTAACCACTACACCACCTTACTAACCACTACACCACCGTACTAATCACTACAACACCATACTAACCACTACACCACCGTACTAACCACTACACCACCGTACTAATCACTACACCACCGTACTAACCACTACACCACCATACTAACCACTACACCACCATACTAACCACTACACCACCGTACTAACCACTACACCACCTTACTAACCACTACACCACCGTACTAATCACTACAACACCATACTAACCACTACACCACCGTACTAACCACTACACCACCGTACTAATCACTACACCACCGTACTAACCACTACACCACCGTACTAACCACTACACCACCGTACTAACCACTACAACACCTTACTAACCACTACACCACCGTACTAACCACTACACCACCGTACTAACCACTACACCACCATACTAACCACTACACCACCGTACTAACCACTACATCACCGTACTAACCACTACACCACCGTACTAACCACTACACCACCGTACTAACCACTACACCACCGTACTAACCACTACATCACCATACTAACCACTACACCACCGTACTAACCACTACACCACCGTACTAACCACTACACCACCGTACTAACCACTACACCACCATACTAACCACTACACCACCGTACTAACCACTACACCACCGTACTAACCACTACACCACCGTACTAATCACTACACCACCGCACTAACCACTACACCACCGCACTAACCACTACACCTCCATACTAACCACTACACCACCGTACTAATCACTACAACACCATACTAACCACTACACCACCGTACTAACCACTACACCACCGTACTAACTACTACACCACCGTACTAACCACTACAACACCTTACTAACCTCTACACCACCGTACTAACCACTACACCACCGTACTAACCACTACACCACCGTACTAACTACTACACCACCGTACTAACCACTACAACACCTTACTAACCACTACACCACCGTACTAACCACTACACCACCGTACTAACCACTACACCACCATACTAACCACTACACCACCGTACTAACCACTACACCACCTTACTAACCACTACACCACCGTACTAATCACTACAACACCATACTAACCACTACACCACCGTACTAACCACTACACCACCGTACTAATCACTACACCACCATACTAACCACTACATCACCGTACTAACCACTACACCACCGCACTAACCACTACACCACCGTACTAACCACTACACCACCGTACTAATCACTACAACACCATACTAACCACTACACCACCGTACTAACCACTACACCACCGTACTAACTACTACACCACCATACTAACCACTACAACACCATACTAACCACTACACCACCGTACTAATCACTACACCACCATACTAACCACGACACCACCGTACTAACCACTACACCACCATACTAACCACTACACCACCGTACTAACCACTACACCACCGTACTAACTACTACACCACCATACTAACCACTACACCACCATACTGACCACTACACCACCGTACTAACCACTACACCACCGTACTAACTACTACACCACCATACTAACCACTACACCACCATACTAACCACTACACCACCATACTAACCACTACACCACCATACTAACCACTATACCACCGTACTAACCACTACACCACCATACTAACCACTATACCACCATACTAACCACTATACCACCGTGCCGCCACTCCTTTCCAGTCAAAACCATTAAAATTGTTTTTCACTATCAGAGGAAAATAAGCATAAACCATTTACTGCTGTCAGGTTTTTTTAAGAGATACTTTTCCACACCTCGAGAGTTCAGTCCCAGAAGCTGGTCTAGCTGGTTTTCTTCTTCTCACCATCCAAATAATCCCAAACACATTCAGCGATGTTGAGGTTCTGGACACTGGGGTGGTCTGAGGTGGTTCTGAGAACAGCTTCTTTGTTTGGTGTGCCTGTATTTCCTTCCCTCAGTGAGGAGCTTCCTAAACAGCTACATATTCATTCAGACCCATAGCACTGAGGTGTCCTCTCCCAGTGGAAGGATGGACAGAAACATGTGGATGTTTTCAGATCTGAAGCAAGACTGGAGCTTGAAGTTCTCCTCTCTGTTAAAGATGAAAGTGCTGTTTATCTGATGGAGGCAGATAAACACTCTTTTTAATCAGTTTTGGAAACTCCTGTTTTTCCAAGTGGATTATCTTTTCCCTAATCTCCTCAGATATATCTCCGTGCTGGCAATTCAGACTGGACATAAAAAAGGTGGTCTACTGTATATATGCTTGGGTTTTGGATTTATTTAGTTATTTATTAGCAGACAATAACACATTGTTGCGTGTTGGTTGTGGTCTGTTTAGTGTTCAGCCTGAGACGTTTTTACTTTGAACCAAAACATGTAAACAGAAGTCATACTGAGCAGATTTTATGTCTTGTTTGTGGCACTTTTTCAGCCATGCTGTAAAACCTCGGCACAAAACTAACAGGTGGTACCACTAGGAGAAAGCAGACAGGTACTCTACACAAGTGTATTCATGTATTCAGGAGAGCGTTTTAAAGTCTGTCCTTGTATCTGTTAAATACGCTCATTAGTAAAGCCATGAAGTCGTCTGCCTACTACCTTACTATCTAATTTCCACTGAATATGTATTTGAGAAAAAAGAACGTGTGCTTATTCCAGGCTGATTGATGGTGCCGGTGCGTATGGTTGTGCATGTCGAGCTTGAAGAGACATGTATGTTATCTAATTATTTTATATCTGCCTTTACTTTAAGCACATTTCTTTGTGCAGTGAATGCCATGAAAACAAATAGTTTAGATGAATCAACCTTAAAGAGTCGTGTCACTCTTTCAACAGTTAGTAAATAATAAGTTATGATCAACAAACTACGGCACTAATAAATCTTAATAAAGCTTAATAAAATAAGAAAGAGTTGAGAAGATTTCAGAAGACTCGGCGGATAGAAGAGCAGGTTCTTTAATCTAGTGGAGAATGTCTCCCAAGTTTGCACTAAGGTACACTCGCACAGATACAGAAATTGTTTGCATATTCATACACATCTTGGAGAGGGTGATGCAATGCCACCTCTGCTTATGCAATTTCCATACATTAAGTTTAGTACCACTATGTCTTCTCCAGTATAAGATTTATGGCACCAGTGCTTCTCCAGCATAGGATTTACAGCACCTTTACCTTTCCAACTCAACTTATATGTATATGTATACATATATATATACACTACCGCTCAAAAGTTTGGGATCACAGTGAAATGTTCTTGTTTTCAATGGAGTATCTTCTTCCTTAACACAACAATGGACTGACGGGTCTCTAAAGAAATTTGTTTCTTTCTGGACATTTTGAGTCGGTCAGCAAGCCATCAACTGCTGATCTTCAGATACTAAACTAACCTAGAATGTTGTTCACTTTTATACTCACTTATTAGTAGAATGTTTTTAGCTGTGCATCACAATTGAGCAAGAGTGTCCTAACAACCAATTAGTCCAATAACATCCTTAACTTGGACTGGCGGCCGTACCAGGAGACCAAAAATCATCTGATACACTTACATTAATTGTGAAATGGACAATATTGTTTGTGAATTGCATGAAAATTGCATGAAATGGAATTCTAAAGTGATCCTAAACTTTTGAGCGGTAGTGTATATATATATATGGTCCTATATGGTCAGTGGAGCTGATACAATGGACAATTTTATGTGAGTAGATATAAGAATGTGGTTTCAATGTTATGGCTGATCAGTGTATATATTAGATGCTTAGGAAAACCTGTCAGTGTTCATGTACTATATATATTTCTTATAAACTATTTTATAATTAGCTTATATATAATGTAGATAAAATATCTACTCTGGCGGCCAAAACAGGTGTGAATGTTCAGTCGTTTATCTCATCCGTGCATCTAGCTCCCTCACACTACATCTCTGAACGTTAAACTTGTCAGTAGCAGCGACTTTCAATGTTTTTTTGAAGCAATGGGCCACGAGACCCCACTGATAGATACAACTTACCCATGGAGGCACACCACAGTTGATTATTATTAAATTAAGCCACTCAAACATTTAGTTAAGCAGCTCCTGTTGCCATCACAGATTCAGTCGTGAGCATTGACATCTGACACTGCTGACGTATGTTAAGTTTTGTGGTGCTGGAGCACGTAAGTGCATAAGAAATTGCTTTGTGGTGTCGGTCATAAGTATCAACATCAACACTGGTTCACTATCTGCAGCACTAGTTCCAAGCAGCATATGCGTCATACTAAGTGATGTCCCAACAACATTTGTAGTAGACCAGCAAATAATATCAATGTCTTTTACATTGAGATGTTGTCATCCACCATCCCCTGGTTTGCTGGGTGCCTGAAAAAACAATACATCTGCATTTTTTTTGCAACATCATGAACTGCAATTTGTGGGATGCAACCTACTTTGCACTCTTCGTAACGCTTTGGGACAACCATGAAAGAATTTTTGGGCTACATGTGGGTGGCAGCGTGGGCTGGGAATAAACTGGGTGTGAAATTTCGAAACCATTTCAAAGCCTCCCGGAAGCTGTGCTCAGAGAAAAGTAAGAAATACACTTTTGGGTAGGTCTGTGAAAAAGTGGATAGGCCAGTAGATGCTCGCTATATCCTGCAATGTCACAACATGAGGCTATAGCCTATGGCACTTTTAATTGGAAAGCTGGTTGTACAATAATACAGCCAACACTGCAAACCCTTCACCACAACACATATGTTCACTCGTGGCAGTCACCTTTACCCAACAATGATGACATAACCAAGTTAAAATAAGAGATTGTTTCTTACTTGTTAAAATTAAAGCACTGGCACTCTTAAAGCAAACCGAAGGCTTGAGCAGTGTTTGGAGACCTAAGAAGTCATTAACATTATTTGTGTGTATTTCATTATTTAAAAAAAAACAACATAAATATATGTAAAGAATGTTATTCTAATTGGATTGATGTGAATGTGATAAAAAAACATGAAGAAACATACAGCCTGTGTGTGCATGTGTGTGTGTATATATATATATATATATATATATATATATATATATATATATATATATATATATATATAGATACATATACACATACACACTACCGCTCAAAAGCAATTTTCATGCAATTCACAAACAATATTGTCCATTTCACAATTTATGTAAGTGTATCAGATGAATTTTAAAGAATAAAAATGTTTGTATTAAAGTCTATTTTTGTATAGAGGCTTATTTTACATATAGTTCTATTATCAGCAATTCTCAGTCCTCTGTCTAAATCTGGTACGACCACCAATCCAAGTTAAGGATGTTATTGGACTAATTGGTTGTTAGGACACTCTTGCTCAATTATGATGCACAGCTGAAAAACATTCTACTAATAAGTGAGTATAAAAGGGAACAACATTCTAGGTTAGTTTAGTATCTGAAGATCAGCAGTTGATGGCTTGCTGACCGGCTCACAATGACCAGAAAGAAACAACTTTCTTTAGAGACCCGTCAGTCCATTGTTGTGTTAAAGAAGGAAGATACTCCATTAAAACAAGAACATTTCACTGTGAGTCCAAACTTTTGAGTTTATATGTAGCACTCTGTATCGGTATGCTTCAGGTTCTGGTATCGGTACTGGTACTGCAAGGGAAAAAGTGCTATCAGTGCAATTCTACGTAAGAAGGCTCTGCCCTCCAGATTTTCTCGCCCGTGTCTACAGTGAGACTACAGAGCATGCTGTGAAGGAAGACCAATGATGCTAAGAACTATGTGTGTGTGTTTGTTTGTTGCAGCATTCCCAAGAAAACAGATGGATGTGCTCTGTATTTTACCGCTGCCTTAAATTTTGACCTTGCGTGGTATTACAACCCCCCGTCTCTGCCTTCCAAGTGCAACTGTTGCTGTGCATAACGCTGCTGTTGCAAGAAAGCCCTTCACAGAAACAGCGAGAACTTTCCTTAGAAGCCTTTCCCACTTATTTTGGTCTAATTATAGCCAAACTTTCTAGTCGGAGTTGCTGTTTTTGTCTCCTATCGCCAGCACTATGAAGTGCCTGAAGGCCATAAAAGAGAGACACGGCTCTTGCAATGCATTAATAAAAAAAATCTAAATCTTTAAAAAGACATGAGAGGTTTTCTTATCACAGCTGCTATATTTATTATACTTGAACCTATGTGCTTTCCAGCGGCTGCCCGGTGTTGTATGGGATGTCTTATTGGAATATGTCTGAATTTGGGGGTCGTCAAACTTTATATATGTTATTACACGTCATCAGTTATGCCACCATGTCTTAATGCACTTCTAGAACACTAAGCAAAGCCATGTGTGAGTAAGAAACATGGAATTAGGAGGGTTTAAGTGTGTCACACAGCTTTTGAACACTCAAAACCATTTAGTTACACCAGTACTCAGTGGCTCTGACCATAGTTCCATTTCCCAGCATGTCACAGCGCACCACACAGTGTTTTGCCATTATAGCATTAAAGGCTAATTACCAGATCATATGAAAATGTCAAACACATAAATACAGCAGACGTTGAGATCCTAACTGACTATTAAAATTCGGAAAACCTTATATTTTTATTTAAGTCTAGAAATAGGGCTTATAAGACTGTTTAGCTCCGCCCACTGTTTGGAAACTGCCGTGTGACGTAGATGGTGGACAACAACGCTAGAAGATGCACCTACAGTAATACACAATCACAGAAAGGTGGTGTTGTTTTTGGCTGCAGTAATTCAATGTACAGTGGACCCCTGTGCACATACAGCCCAAAGACCCCCAAATATCCC
Source organism: Megaleporinus macrocephalus (assembly GCA_021613375.1). NCBI lineage: Eukaryota > Metazoa > Chordata > Actinopteri > Characiformes > Anostomidae > Megaleporinus > Megaleporinus macrocephalus. The sequence continues at coordinate 44,938,907 of CM038708.1, forward strand.
GAAAGTGGACTAAACCTGTCAACTTAAAATGGGTACACTGAAAAAGCCCGCCCTCTCACTCCGTCATCTGTAGATCATTTCACGTCTGAAGATTATCACAGCTATGGGACGTAGGCTTACACGACGACTGGATCTTAAGTCTGGCGCTGTTTCAACAGTATGGGCGTGTAGGAAACCAGCGAGAGGAGTTCAAGAGCCTCCGTGTACGTGGAGGTAAACCAGGTAAGCTCAGTTACTGAGCCTACTTTAGCTGATGTTAGCTAACGACGCTGTTCACTGTTGTCCACCAGTGACGTCACATGATACCGTTCAGAAGTTTCCATAGCAAGCTTTTTAATATTAATTAAAGCAAATTTTATTTTAAGTCATGTTTATATATTTCCCGTATCTAAAACAATGTGAAATGACCTGGGGTGTTCATTAGTGGTGCTTAGCCTTTAAATTAAAGCCATACAGAAACCACAGAAAGGCACAGCAGATCACATGTACACAAAGAAAGGCGGCCAGTCTTTTGGATAAACAGACATATGTTAATAGTCTGTTAGCTCAGCTAATGTTACTAGCCAAGCCTTTTTTAGCTCTTATCTCTCGGCAGGTAAACAGTCAGTAGGTAAAGAGGTAGTAAACTGATACCAAGCGTCATGAGTAAACACTGCTAAACACTTCATTTCTTTTAGTTTATATGAGTAGAGTGTAAATTTAACGTTGTGTATATGCCAGCATTCTACAGTAACGCCTCGCTAAATGCTCCAATCTAATCACAATGTGAGGCGGGACTATAATCACTGCAGTAAAATAACTGCATACTGCATCAAAACAAACCGGCCATAATGACATCATCTTTGTGTTTATCATTTGATCATTTGATGCTCCACTCTCTGACTGGTACTCTTTGTCTGTTCACAAACTGAATAAAAACAGGAAAACGTCCTCGGCTGTGTTATTTGTGTCCCACTTTGCCCACATTAGGCCTGTTTTATACATACCACCTCTGCGTGACATGAGCGAGCTGACTGATAGGGCTTGTGCGCGCCGGCCATTAACGCATGAGTTTAGCAGCCTGCGCGGGAACCTGTTAACATGAGGACCGTAACGAAAGCAAGAGACAGTGTTTGCGACGCAGGCGTTTGGCAAAAACAACTTATATGTGTTTTATTCTGGTTGTCACGTTCCATCTTGCTCACGGCGTATGTGTCATACTCGGAAATGAAGACTTTTTTTTTTTTCACCCACCAGCTTCTACTTGTACGTTTCTTCTACCTGATGGATACCACTGCTCGGTAAGCACGTCCGTTCTGCTGTTTAGCTCGTTAGCCGGCATGTCGCTCGCCAAGCCTGTCAGTTCAACTGACACCAATAAACCCTTCGACGCTCGCCCGCTGGATTTAACGGCTGACATGTTAAGTGCGTAGCAGCTGAGGACAAGAGAGGGAGTTAAAAGTCTCGTAAAGCCGGAGTGGGGGGAGGGGGTGGAGCGGTCGGCGGGGATTTTGCGCGGCTCTGTGCCGCTCTGATAGAGCAGCCAGGGCAGCGCACTCCGGGCTGAGGGGAGAGGAGGGCAACGGACGCTGGCCGGCCTGTCGGCGGGATCCTCTTTACGCCACTGATCTGCCATGACAGGGCAGCTTTGCACCTCTCCAACAGCCCTCCAGAGAGAGGGAGAGAGAAAGAGGGACAGAGAGAGGTGGAAACATTCAGCCCATGCCCCAGAGTCATAACACGCTCTGTGTGGACAGACCACATAGGTTGTGGATCAGCCCAAGCATATGCAGCTGCAGCACGGCACACGACTAAGAAGGCAAATTAAAACTGGAGTCCATCGTATGCGGTGTCTGATAGGTTCCATTTAGAATAAACAGTACAACCACATACAGTTTTAACCTATTAATGCAAAGAAAGTCATTCAGAGAGGTTTGATGTTCAGGGCTCTGTTCTAAAAAACAGTGGTAGTGATGGGAACCAGACGTCTGAGGAGCTCTCTCACAGGAAGCTTACACCCAATAGTTAGCTACCTGGTCTATGATACTTTCTTGAGATCTCTCTGTTTCTCTCTCTTTCAGAAGAAGAGAAACTTCACTGGTGGTTTGGGACTGTAATCATGATTCATCATGATCCTTATTATCTCAATGTGATTCTCTGTTTCTAGTGAATCTGTTTCTCTACATCACATTAAACTTGGGCTGGGCAGTACGATGATGTTTTACAGTGCAATATTTTTTTTAGTATAGTTTATAATATAATACATTATGTCTCAATATGTTTGCCTGAGCATATCTTAAAACAACTTAGCCAACAGACTAACAGCATGCCTTAATAACAAGAGAGCATAATTAGACCCATTTAATTTGAAAAGCATTGAATAAACACTTCTGTAGTTGCATACTTCTTCTTCTTACTAATATTATTGCTATTTTTGTTCTTATTATTATAGTACACTTTAGGCACTACAGGTTCCATTGATTCTGTTCCAATGCAGCACGAATGGCTTTGTTAATGTATTGTTTATTATTATTTAATGTATCTGTTAATAAATTCAAATATAATAATTGGTTTGTTGACAACTTTTACAGCTTTCTTTAATACGTTTAAATATCGTTTGGATTGAATTGGCAGGACTTTCAGTGGAAGGTACTCATTCTTAATTACAAGTACCTTTAACCCCTTGATAGTAAACACTAACTAATGTCCTGGATAAAGCTTCAAATGCTCTTCTTAAGTTTAAAAGATGTTTATTAATGGATCTGCAAGGCTATTACTACAGTAGAACTTAATAGCCATTGCCTTAGTAAGCACTAACAAATACTATTTACATGCTGAAGACTGCTAAGACTGCTTTCTCTCTTTACTCTTCCTGAGTTAATGACTGTCCTTCCATCTGTTGACTGCTGTTGGAGGACTGACCATCAAGGCCTCCACCCCACCCATCACCAGCCAGCTCTCCTGTCCATTTGTGTCTACTGCTGCACCCACAGTTACATCACTGTGCCATCCAGATGCTCCAGCATTGAACCTCCCAAGGTTTCCTCCTCCAGTCTGAGGGAGGTGTTCTTGCCACTGTTGCCTCTGGCTTGCTCACTGGGGGGTATATGTTATAACTGTCTGTTTTCAAATCTCTGTAAAGCTGCTTTGAGACAATATTGTTGACTTGACTGACTAAGAATGGACGTAAGCTCTCAGACTTCACATCTATACAACGAAATATACTAGGTTTTTTTTTAAAAAAACACTGTAAATTGATGAATATGTTACTGTAAATTTACAGTGTTCCAGTTGTCTGCAGCTTACAAACCATAAATATTTACTAGCATATCACTGTGAACAAATAGTTAATAACTAATGTAGAGACGAGCTTCACATGTGTTTCTACATATTAGCACATCATCTTTAATTGCTTGCTAACAGTGAACGCAGACCTTTAAATAGGGTCATCAGATAACCTGCCAGACTGTCTACCCGTCATATATAAACGTTCCCGCTTGTGGTGGGTGTTAACATGCCACTCTGCGTACAACTAAACGACTCCTGGCGGGTATGTGGACACGGCTGAACCAACAGCAAGACCATTTTACCTCGTAGCCCAAGGCTAAAATAAGAGAACCTTGATCTTCACGAGTGGAAGCCGGAGATACGGCGGCAGACGCGTACCGTGAGAGGCACGGCGCGGGGTTAGTATACATATTTAACAGGAGGCAACCGTGGGTTGCCAGATCCTTCGGAAAGCCTCGGCGCTTGACAGCGCGCAGGGAGCCGCAGTGATTAAGATGGCATGCGAGCAAGGTGCTGAGGGCGTTGGGCTTTGGCTGCGCGTGCTTGTGTTTGTGTGCGTAAACGCGCATGTTAATGCCGGTGGATATGTTGCGCTTGAGCGCGGCGTCAATTCGGAACGCCGCGCTAATCCTGAGAGCAGCTGTCCGGAGTTATCCCTCTCCGCCGATGCCCAGTCATGTCCAATGGTGCTCCCTCCCTCCCGCCTCGCGTTTCAGCTGCATTGTAGATAGGATTACGGCGGAGCTTGTTGAGAAGTTGTCCAAACAAAACGTGGGCGCGCTTCCCGAGATGCGGCCGGGGCGTTCGCCGTAGCTGGCTAACCAGAATAATTCACTGCCGCTTGACAGCGTTTGGCAGGAGGCGAAGTCGGCCTTAATCTGTTTTTCCCTGCTTCGAGGGGGAGCACGCTTGGAAGTATCAAACCCACACATCCCCCTCTTGGCCAGGGGGGATTTCACCTCGCGAAAGGCAACGCCGCGAAAATGGAATCAAAAGAAGGGGCTTCACGGAGTGACGGCAAGAGGCAGCAACACTGAAAGTTCAGAAAGTAGAGAGAGAGAGAGAGAGAGAGAGAGGAGAAGTAGTAGCTGGGGGAGGAAACAATAGGTGGAGCTTATCAAGCTGGGGGAGGACGGATAAGGGGGCTGAGGAGGAGATGAAAGGAAGAAAGAAAGGACGGCAAAAGAACAAAACAGACCGGCGAGGAGAGAGAGGCGAGAGTGAAGGATGAAATCAGGACGGACCACTTCAGCCCAATAAATCACACTCGAAAAGTCCGAAGGCTCTTACTCGGCGCGAATCACGAGGACGCCACTTTAAAACAACCACATGTGCCATCGGCGCACCTCGCCGGCTCCCCCTCATTCGCTCTCTTTGTCTCTCGCCCTCTCTCTCTTGCTCTTTCGCTGGCTAAAACACAGGGCGATTACTCCAAATGACAGGCAGCAGAAAGGAGCCCTCGGTACAGAAGGGTGCATTAGTACCCTTCAACCTCTCCAACGGACTACAGCAGCCGCTGAGATGGACATGGGCGAAGGAGTACTCTCGCCTGACAGAGAGAGAGAGAGAGAGAAGGAGGCGAGTGTGCCCGAGAAAGATACTCCTAAATAGATTTTTCTTTTTTTTCTTCTTTTTTTTTGGCAGCAGGCAGCATTTCACTTAATATTCTTTGGCTGATCAAAGAAAATAGGGAAAGAGAGAGGTAGAGAGGTAATATAAAGGTGAGGTGGAACAAAGCGCACCTTCAGTTGAACTTACATTTCAGCCTCAGCTCTCTGCGTCTTGTGATGCATGTTATTTATTTCTGGACCTCGTACAGCCAGTAGGGCCTGACCTACATGGGACTTTGGACAGCTACGGTTTTAGCTGCTTTACAGAGTCCCTTGTCAGTCGGATTCAAAGTTCTCAACTGTTGGCCCATTTCCTGGAAAACTACATTTTCCTTACTTTCTTGAAAGTTTCCAGTCCATATATCAACGACGAGCCTAACAGCGCTAGGCCTTCAGTGCAGGTCATAAAAGAACGTCCGTATATTAATGCTACTTATGGTCGTGCAGTGCGAAGCAATGCGTAACTAGATTGACTAATATCAACAACGTTCTAGCTCCAAATTGTCTGATTGTCTGATTCGGGCTTGTACACAGTTTTTTAATCGGATGCAAGGATTCCAGATAACAGCGTTTTTTCCCCATAGAGAACAAATGGGATGAAACAAATGCACGCCAATCTACTGAACTTCTGCTCCACTCACAGACAACGTTTCACATACACTGACTCAGCGCAGACCCCCGACCATGACTGTAGCATTGGTTCAAGCCACACTCGTCTGTTTGTCGTTTTTTATTTCTATCCCTCTTTTTTCTCATAGAGTCCTATTCATTTTCGGCCACACCCAAACCTCATGTTTCATTTAACCTACAGCCTCCAAACTGCATGTACTCTTTTAAAAGCAGATAATCCCCAAGCACTAATCCACAGACATACTGACTCGCACATTTGTTTTTGTCGTTCATTCATCCCTTGTTCCCCCCATAGGATCCCATTCATTTTCGCCCAAACCCAAACATTACGGATTTTGTTAAACCTACAACCTGCCTGTACTGACTCAGAGCAGATCCCCAACCTCTAATCCTCAGACATACCCACCCTCACCTTTCTAGTTTCTACTACCATCGCTATGGGATTCTTATAGAATCCACATGATTACTGTAAACTTTTTTTACTGGTTGAATGCCAAATTCATGTTTTTGGAGATCATCCTGTAGCAGGTTTACAATGGTTCTTTCAGTGTATAGCCCTGAAATGTCCTACTTAAATTTAGTCACCAGTTAGGACTTAAATTCAGCAGCTATTACAGAACAACAATTCCTAACTTCATAATCTTCCCCATTAACTCCAAATAGTACAAGACTATTACACAAACATCCCAACTAGACTACACCGCTTAAATACTGTCCCAACTTTAGGATAAACCCAACTTGTGTTTGAATATCAGTTTCTATCATATTATGAAGTGACCAGCAGCACTATAAGTATAACTAGCATGCTGACCTTGTTTTTCAAACTCTTTCCAGACACGATCCCCACCGGCCCTTCTTATTACCTTTGTTGATACAAATTAGTCTGATAAATTATTACATCGATGTAAGTGAATTATGAGGAGACATATATAACCGGCGGCACAGTGGTGTAGTGGTCCGGGTGGTTCTGTGTGGAGTGTGTATGTTCTCCCTGTGCTTGAGTGGGTTCCTCCGGGTACTCCGGTTTCCTCCCACAGTCCAAACACATGCATGTTAGGTTCATCACTCACTCTAAATTGGCCGTGGGTGTGAGTGTGGGTGAGTGTTGGATATATGATGGACTGGCGACCTATCCATGGTGTACCCCACCATCACACGAAGATGCTGGGATTGGCCCCAGGCCCCCACGACTATCTGGAAAGTAATGGATGGAGGGATGGATGGATGGTTCATACAACCAAACAATGTTATAACTGGATCTCAGGAGAAGAAAGCTTAGATTACCAAGCATGTACATATGCGCTGATTGATAAACGCAGAAGAGAAAAACATTGTTTTTCATCCTTCTCCAATCCTCTGGAAGATTCATTAGGTTAATATAATTACTTTGTCCTTGAGATCTAGACTTTTGACCAAGTACATGATTATTACTACATGGGAAAATGAGTCAGTGTTTAAGACTGGAGAGAATACACCTTTATTTGGACTTTGGATTGAACTGAACTGGAGGTCTGTGCTAGGTGCATATACAACCATGTGATATTGTAATGTCCCTGTATGATTTCACCAAGCGCATCCTGGTCATGTGGGATCTGTATGACTTTGAACCATAGCAGATCAAAGGCTATAAATAGAAGCCACAGCATACAGCAAATAACAACGCAACGAGGCAACTAAGCAATGCAATGCTTCATGCAGAGATTGCACAGCCCAAAGTCGTTCAACATGAGCTTTCAACAGTGGATCAGTCAAATCATTCTGTAGGCATGTACGCTTCCGTCCAGCATTTTGGTAAGTGCTGTAAAATACACTGAAAGTTTTAAAACACTGATTTATTAGCTAATTGGTTTCATTTCATTCAGTGAATTCCAAATGTGAAAATTATTCTCTTTCATAGCTTGGATTTGTTGGTGAACTGTCTTTTAAAGGTACTTAACAAAGAAGAGATATTTAATATTTTACCTTATCAAACTAATTTCTCTGTACACATATGTCTGCACCACACTCAAAATAGCATGGGCAGGGGCAACTGAAGACTGAGAAGTTTCCGGAATTATCAAAAACACTAGATCGGAACCTTTGCACAGGTAACGAGTGACACCTTCATGATTGAGTATAAAAAAAGGAGCAAAAGAAAAGTGTGAGCGAAGAGTTCAACAGATTTAGAATGTTTCTCCCATTAACAACATGTTAAGTACCATATACAACAGTGGAGACCTCCAAACGCTTGAGCAGTAGAAGTGTTATATCTATCAAAACTGCTGTCCATCAGTTCCTAACATATTTGGAATTAGGTTCACAGTTTTCTGCACTTTGAGAGGGAAACTTCTATAGATGCACCTACAAAACAGTGAAAGGAGAAAATGTTCCTTGAAAGTTAAGACACAATCTCTTTTTATGTTACAACAGTCTACAGTAAGTATTTGCTATCAGTTTCAGTCAGAATTGGAACAGGTGCTTCATCACACAAACCTAATTCTGGAAAAGTTGGGACTAGAGTTGTACACTTAATAAAACACTTAAAATATTTCGTTTACATCGCTGATGAAGATGGGAGCCCAACCGACACCACAAACCAAGAATGCAAACGGTGTTCTAAATCTCTCCAGTGCAAAGCAGGCAACACCAGTGACTTGGCTAAGCATTTGGCCGACCAGCACCCTGACCTCCACACAGAGCTGAGAAGTGGACAAGGTAGTTAAGTTAAAGGATACACTGGGGAGCTTTACTAACCTTTACTAGCGATTACTAATCCAACTGTTTACAAGTCAGGGAAAAGATAATTACTCGTCTTGCCGTGTGAACCCGGTTTCCATCTCAAATGGGTTCTCAGGCATGTAGCCTGCTCAATCGTTAAATTGAATGTTAGCTCATTTAAAACAGTAAAATGTTGGTGATTCAAATGTTCAAATTATTATAAGTTCACATTTTACATTCAGACCAAAGGACTTTTTTTTTCTTCGAAGTATCGTTTTGGTATTAAGAATCGTGATACTACACTAGTATCAGGGTCAAATTCAAAATTATAGTATTGTGACAACCCTAGTTGGGACAGTAGGCAAAACCAGAAAGCATTTTTTGTGTCTTTTACTTAATAATGAATCAAATTGATTTCAAATTGATTCCTTTGTAAACATACGTCTGCACCCGACTTAAAATAGCTTGGACAGGGGCGACTTAACACTGGGAAGTTTCTGAAATGATCAAAAACACCAGTTTTGGACCTTTCCACATATAACAAGTGACACTGTCATGATTGGGTATGAAAAAGGGAGCGAAAGAAAAGTGAGTGAACAGTAATTAAAAATGTTTCTCAACTGGAAGTGATATGGGGCTTTCAGCATCTACAGTCCATAACTATTAAAAGATTCAGAGAATCCGGAGATGCCTCTGTGCATAAAGAGCAAAACCAGTATTGAATGCCCGTGACCTTCCATCTCTCAGACGGCGCTGCGCTACTTTAAAAACGACATGCTTTCTGTAATGAATACAACCACATGGGCTCGGGAATACTTCGGAAAACCCTTATAAGTAAACACAGTTTGCAAATGCTTGTTAGGACTTCTTAAAGCGGAAGTCAGTCATCAACAACATCCAGAAACGGCACTGAAGTCTCAGGGTCAAAGCTCATCTGAAATGAGCCAATGCTCAGTGGAAAAGTGAACTGTGGTCTAAGTAGTCTACCTTTTTTGAATGTTGGGTTTCCTTAAGTCAAGGATCGTCCGGATAGTTACAAGGTTCTAAACCCAGCGTCTGCCACTCTATTATAACACTTCTCATCCTCTGTACTAACCCAAACCAGAAATAACGGTCTCTTTTCTCTTTCCACAGTAATAACAGCCCACCTGTCCCGCTGAATATTGTAAAGGACTGACCACCAGGGCCCTCCTGTCACCTGGCACCAACCAGTCCTCCTCTACATTCATGCCATTTGCTCCATCCTTGACTGCATCGCTGTATCATCCACCTGTGCAGCTTCTAAAGCTCTTACCCTCAGACTCAGCTTTAGTTTAATAAACTGTAAATACTGTTCTACCAGAGGAGGATGGCTCTCGGCTTGTGAGTCTGGTTCCTCCCAAGGTTTCTTCCTCCAGTTTTGAGGGAGTTGTTCTCGTCACCATCACCATGGACAAAGTGTTGTGACTTCATGTTTTCATGCTTTTAAACTTCTGTAAAGCTGCTTTGTGACAACATCGCTGTAAAAAGCGCTATACAAATAAACTTGACTTGACTATTATTAGTATTACTGGGTAACTTACAAATCTGAAGGCACCATTAATACCAAAAGGTGATAACACAATAAATGCAGCTATAAAATGTACTTTTCAGAGACCTCCTGGCTTGTTTTGATAAGACAATGCCAAACCACATGCTCTATGTGTTACAACAGCATGGCTCTATAGTAAGAGAGTACGGTCTAGACCTGTCTCCCATTAAAACATGTTAAATACTATATACCAAGGAAACTTTCAAGCAGCAGAAATGTTGCATCTACCAAAACTGCTGTCCTCAGTTCCTAAAATATAAAGAATTAGGCCCATAATAGCCTCCTTCACAGTGTTCTTCATTTTGAGAGAGAAACTTCTACAGATGACCATACAATGCGGTGAAAGGAGAAGAAGACATTCCTTGATAGGTGAGAAACTATAAGCGGTACACTCTCTTCAAGGCTACACGTCAGTACCTTCAGTTAGGAGCATAATTGTATCATATTTGATTAAAATGATGAAAGTTTCTTTGACACTGTACACCATGTCTTGTCTCCAGACTCTGGAGTGCCTTACATCAGAGGCAGAGAGAAGGTCCCTCAGTAAACTGCTGACTATCATGAACAATGTTGACCACCCTCTGCACAGTGCGTTCATTCAGCGGCAGACTGCTCCACAGACAGATTCAGTAAGTCCCAAAAGCCATCAGACTGTTTAACTCATGGAACACTGTAACACTGGCTGTGTTTACATGCAGAGATTTTCTGTAATCCAATTGAATTCATTCTGGATTCTAGATTAAGACTAAGGTGTTTATATGCTCACTCTACTCAACAATCTGATGAAAATCTCTGTTTACATGCACACTACAAGCAATCATATCCAAAATTATGCACATGCGTAGAGTACAGCTTGGTGTAAACGTTACCTTGACAACTGAGCGTGAAGCGAGTTCAGAGTCAGAGTGGTATGTTGCTATGTTACCCGAATTTTCATTTGGCGCTCGTGTTTTTAACTGCTTCAAAATTACGGCAGACTCAATAAAACATAACTCACATGTACTTATTAAAGAAGAGGCGAGAGGAAGATGTCACATCCTGCAACACCGTTTCCATCCGTGTTAGCTATGATTTCGTAAAACGGGAAAGTGGATGGAGTTGAGCTGCTTTCACCGTTCTGCTTTTGAGCTTTGTAAAACTTCTATCGGTTTTAAATTTACTCTATAGTTTGTGTAAACCCACCGTCGTTCATTTGCTCATATACTCGTCTGAACAGCTCGTTATAGTGAGCTTTACGGCCGTCCATCCTGCTAACAGTTTTTAAATCTTTTAAGGTTTGAAGCAAACAGCACATGCGCGAGAGCGTACTTAAACTTTTGATTGGGAATGTAATCGGACAGGCGTTTACAGGTGGCTATTATTCTTCTATTAAACTGATTATTTACGGGATTACCCATCTCCTTCAATCAGATAGAAATTGTAATCGGAATGACCTCAATCAGACTAGTCTATTCAGATTGAGGTGTATACATGGACGTATTCCATTCCGATTGAGCTATTAGTCGGATTATTAACAGATTATTAAGCTGCATGTAAACGTAGCTACTGTTATACTCCAGACACCTTTATCAGTTATCAGAGAGTTATACTTTAGACCTCTATATCAGTCATCATACACTGTTATACTCCGGACCCCTACATCAATCATCAGTTATCAGACTGTATGGCATTATACATTTTTTATTATAATATACATGTATGGTATATATATATATATATATATATATATATATATATATATATATATATATATATATATATATATATATAATACATCATGTTATACAATCTATACATTTAAACAGTGCTGCTGCTTTGTATTGCATATTTGCTCTGCATAACTGTGTTCTCACTGGTTAACTGCACGTCTGTCATTACTCTCACATACACACTGTGAGACTATCTATCTATCTATCTATCTATCTATCTATCTATCTTGTAAACATTTGGAGATAAAAGGTAGGAAAACATCTGCTGGACCTTAAAACCACTGATGTACCTTTAGGAGTACATTTAAACAGTTTAAACTTGGAGGAATTGTACATGCATTGTACCAACACTATTCTTAACGCTGCTCCTATTATTCTTGTTCTAAACTGAACTTTTCCAATAGGACACAGTTGTGGAACCTTAATATGGAAAGATTGTATTGGATTTATCAGTTGGGTCCAAATAGGGTCCAATCTTCATGAATCTTTAATAAAGCGCCTCTGTAAACTGCACGTGTCGGTGTCGTCTGGCCTTGGCAGCGTCTGTACAAAGTAAAAGCATTTTGCTCTCTTTGGTGCAGTCATCCACCTGAAAGCACACACAGACTTGCAGGCACGTACTGTCTTCGCTAATAAAAGCAGACAGGCAAAAGGCCACTTGCCCTCCTCCGAGGAGCACTCCTGTTTTTTGATTTAGATTCCAAAAGACTCAGCCCACGTGAAGACACACAGCCGCGGGGCTGCACGAAGACATGTAGGAGGAGGAGGAGCGTGCGATGAAGGAGAAAGCGCTGTTTTGACGGCAAAGCGCGTCTGCTGCCAAAACAGCTCGGCCGCGTCTCACCCGTGTCGGTGATTTCAAAGGAAGACTCGAGTCCCACCATATAAACAGAGGAAGATATGCAAAAGGGAATCCCCCCTGGTCCTTAACCCTTTAAAGCCGAGGCCAAAAAGTGGCATGGCGGCTATTCTTGCCTTTCAAAGTATCAGCCATCAGCAAAGAACTTAAAATCAAAAGCAAAAGTTTGAACGACTACTTAACATAAACATAAACATAATTTATTACAAACAATAAAACCCGTAGGGTTCAATTCTCCGCTCAGGTAAGCACAGTTGTGGCAGTCATGGGCTGGATGAACCAGCATTCTGACCAGAAGGTTGCTGGTTCAATCCCCTGAATCACTGGGACACAACCAAAGTGCCCTTAAGCATGGCACCTAACCCCTAACTGCTCCCCAGGTGCTGTGGATAGGGCTGCCCACCACTATGGGCAGGTGTACCTACTGCCCCCTGTATATGTTCATTAATGTCTGTGTATGTGGGTGTTTCACTGGAAAGATGGAGGTCAACTACTTTAAAATTGGAGTTTACCAGTCCATATCAATAAAAGTCCCAAAGCTACAGTCACATGTCTCAGCCACATGATTACATCTGTACTGTACTCAGCATAAGAGCTAATGCCGTAACTGGAAGAAGACAAAGGGTTTTGACTGGTTGGATAGTTAGTAGCTCTTACTACAACATTCTAACGTTTGCTCCATTAAATATTGCTGACAACAGAATGTCAGTCAATGCAACTAATTATTTACAGAAGATGAGAAGACAAGAGCTGTGTTCAGACTGTCCAGATCTGGTTTACTACCCAAACCCTATTGAAAAGATGGAAGCTGTGAAGCGTAACCATAGTAACAGGCACTTTGATGACGTTTTTTATAGGCCGTCTCCTCTTGAGCATGTAAAATATTGATGAGTTGGATGGACATAAAAATCACATGGATTCTGATCTGAAAGATTCCTGCTGACCACTGTGGTGCTTGTTAATTGGATTAAGCCACGCAGGAGCATCGCATATTATAAAAAATGAATGGGGCTTAAAATATGTTTAGGTTGTGATTGTATCAGTCATTAAAAAACAGTAGTAATAGTCTTTAGAAGCAGTTGTTACTTTAAACAGATGGGATTTATAGGACGTGAACACATCCTGAACCAAATCAAGAACAATCAAACCATCCCAAGAATTGACAGACCATATCAAGAACAAGCAAATCATCCAACAATCAATGATATGAACTACCAAACTGCACTATCAAATTATACCAAGTACCAAACCACACCAGAGACAACGAAATTATACAAATAACTACAAAATTGCACTAAGAATAACCAAAAAATGCAAAAATGATCAGAAATACCAAGAATTACAATCATAACAAGATGAACCAAACCATAGCAAGAACTACTAAAGCAAACCAAGGACAACTAAACCATACAAAGATCTACCAAATCGCACCACAGACAAACAAACTAAGTAAATAACTAGCAAACTGCACCAAGATTAACCAAATCATGCAACAAAAATGTCTAAAATACCAAGAACAACAACCATACCAACATGGACGAAACCATAGCAAGAACTATCAAGCCACACCAAAGCCAACAACGTGTATCAAGGACTGCTAAACCACAACAACAACATCCAAACTATATAAATAACTACAAAACAGCACCAGAATCAACCAAACCATGCAAAAACAAACATACCATGAACAACCAAACTATACCAAGAAAAACCAAATCATACAAAAAAGTACAGGTAATATAGGCATTCAAGTAAAAGGCTATTCTTAGCATGTTTTGTGCTGTTTGTATGTTGTGTCTTTGTGGCGTACTTGTAAAACTAAAATATCTAAATTCCACTTGGCCTATCACCCAGTACCACTGCATTCCCACAAAATACTGGCAATAGAGATTTGGCCATCAGCCTCTTTACTACTGCATGTCATCCCACACCACTGGTGTGTTGTTAAGTTCCATCCACTGGGATGCTTGCACCTGTCACTTAGAAATGCGTGTCTGCCTCAGGAATTGCTTCATGGTCTCAGTACTCCCATCGCTGATACTGAAACTGTACTAAAGTTCCAGATGATACTAATACAGTATCAGTACTGGGTATTATTATTATAGTATGACAGGTACGATACCATTACAGTCTGATATTACAACCCAAATGCCAATGTAGATAGCCATACAAGTGTGTGTGTGTGTGTGTGTGTGTGTGTGTGATTTTGTATGTGATTGAAGTTGTCAGGCATGCAAGTCTAGATGAGTCGTGATGAATCGCCCCCGCAACATCTGGAGGGGCTTTTCAATTGAACCCTCACTCATATCAGCAACACTGCAGCAATCCCAAACCCCGGCCTACTCGCTCTCTCACCCTAGCTTCCCTCGTTCTCACTCTCTCTCTCTGCCTTCATCTTTCCACTCCTCCTTCCCCATCATCCCTCTGTCTGCGATAAGAGCCAGCCTCCATTAGTGCCTCTCCCAGCCTCTCTCTCTCTCTCTCTCCCTCTCTCTCTCTCGCTCTCTTTCTCTCGGCAGCAACAGACAGGAGATAGAAGAGTCATGATGGACTATAAATTGTGGGGAATGCTCCCTGCTGAGAGAGAGAGACAGAGAGAGAGAGAGAGAGAGAGAAAGAAAGAGAGAGAGGGGAGGGGGCACCAAGATGCATGGGCTGTCAGTGTCACTAATCACAACCCGCCAGCACCGTATTAATCACCGGATCAGCACCGCGGGTTTGGGTCTGACGGCGGAGTCAACCGTACACTAACCTTCCAGAACACTCTCTCTCTCTCTCTCTCTCGCTCTCTCTCTTCCTTTCTCTGTGTGTGTCTCTCTCTCTCTTCTCAGTTAAATGCAGGAGCATGTGGGTCAGCTCCACACAGATTACAGCTTTAATCGGGCCTGAAGTTTTGGTCCGGACCCAAATACGACCCGATAACGTTTTGAACAAGTCTAATTAGATCTGATCCAGTCTGCAGCTCCATGTTTACAATCCAACCCCAAAGTTTGCCAGAGGTGGGCAATGAGACAAGCATGTCATGTACTAGTTCTGTTTAACTGGATGTACTGCTAGCTTTGCTGGGGGCATAATTGTTTTATCCTTTTTGCTGTATCCCCCACTCCTAATCACAGGTGATACGACAGGTAAGCGAGACTTAGAGACTGATAACCAGCTCAAATGCTGATATCTCATCTAAACTGTATGGCACATGAAGCACTAATGTTGTAAACACGTTGTTATTGTTAACTAAAAGTAAACGGGTCGTGACGCAGACAACAGGCAGGGCACGCTGGTTGTCTGTGTTGCAGTGCCTGCTGCAGGACGGAGGTGTTGCTGCCACCCTTAGTGGCACAAGGGTTCACACTGCAAGCTGTGAGGGGTTCCGCCGCATACCGGGCAGGAAAACACTGAGGCTGAATTTGAAGTGTGCGTGGCTGAGGAGTGCACACCCCATGGCATATTTGTTTTGATGTTTTCTGAAACCACTGCTGTGAGGAGACTGGAGGTGGGGGGTGGCGAGCCCCTGCAAGCCCCAGGGACTCTGTTCAGACTTTGTAAGGTCACCAGGACAGCCGACCACAGAAAGAGGGCTATGTAGTGTCCCACGACAGGCTTGCTGCATGCAGAGCCAGCCACCAGCATTGAACTTGCAGTGAAAGATTTGAATGTTGTAAGTAGGGCTGGGTATCGCCACTGATTTCCCTAATCGATTTGACCCCGATTCACAAGGTCCCAATTCAATTCGATTTCCGATTCGATTCAATTAAATATCGATTCATTTAGGGATATTTTAGTTACTAAAAACATTAGTGTTTATATGTTTATATACTATCATGGTTTCTGAATCCAAAATGTAGCCAGACATCAGCTTACAAGTTCTGGGGCGCCTTTACTTGTGCTCCAGCCATGCTTAACTGATGATGAACGGGGTCAGGAACGCTAATGTTAAAGGTTGTTCTGGGGTTTATGCGAATCGATATCGGATTATTCAAATGAAGATTGATTTGAATTGAAAAATCCATTTTTTTGAAACACACCCCTAGTTGTACGTATATATACTGTCTACCGTTACATAGAGGGTTAGGGTTACATCTGTATCCTACAAAGCCTAGAAAAAGCAAAAGACAACCTGAAAGCTATTTCTAGTTCAAGATGGACGAATACATGAGAAACGGTGACCAAGCTGACACGAATAGTCAGGTCCAGTTATATCTCAAGGCATAAGGCTGAGAGAAGGCATGTCTCGTCTCGCATTTACGCTTACAGGCATCAGTGTGTCTGTATACACTTATTCTGTGTTGTTTATGAATAAATATGAGCCGTGTTTACATGCTGTCAATTTACTGCGCATAATGTTTGTATGTAGGCGCATCCATTTAACCTTTATTTAGCCAGCCGAGTCTCCTGAATTCAGCAATGCCTTACAGGACATTCAATAAACTCCAATAGTAAACAGGCAAGTGCAGAACATTCCAAGGACAGATTTAAATTGAGTTCTGTATCACGCATTCCTTTAAGCCATAAGCTTGTGGTACTCACGTCATAGCGCAAACATACTTAACAGGACACTGTAAGCTTTGCGCTCACAACTCACAAAGAGGATACTTCATTAGTCACATCACATTGGACACACAAGTGTTTACAGTTTTTACATGTAAATCAATGCATGTGAGGATCAGAATGGATGCACATGTACACCCTCTCTGGGTCAATGACAAGGCAAGCATTTTTTACATCCATTATCATTTATAATTCGATAAATCAGAATGCCTCGACTCCAAGTGTGCATTGAGAGTGCCCATACTGTGTGTTAGCACAGGCTAAAGCTATCATAGCTGCCTAAACAACACAACTAAGGCTAAAAATGAGTGAACACACTGCGCCAGGGGAAGAAACTCGGACACCGCCAGTCTACCGCCTTAGATTTAACTCCTAGGCGAGGATCTGACGTTGTTCAGACGGCAGTTTGCAGACTTTGTAAGAAAGCAGCCGTTAAAGATCACTCCACAGCTAACGTGTTCCATCATCTCTATGCCTATATTGTGTGATTCTGGCTTATATATATAATTGTATGTAATTAACTACACTGTTGTTATCGTCCCAAAGTTTTTGAAATATCAACACCGTTTCAACTCCAGAGTGTCCGGTCTGATTGTGTGATTCTGGCTTGTATATCAATATATATATATATATATATATATATATATATATATATATTAGAGATGGACCGATCAGCGTTTTTGAGGCCGATTCCAATCGCCGATGACCTTTTAACGCGATCGGCCGATAGCCGATACCGATCGAGGGCGGGGCTATATGCCACAGCAGGGATACATAATATTAGCACAAGCAAGTCATTAAACAAGGTAGAAACTGGTTTATTACCATTTTTAACAAGCTCATGAAGAACAGTATAATATTTTTAACTAAATAAGAAGTTGGTCTATGTGACGTAAACCACTTAATAAGCTCCTGAAGAGCGACATCTGAAAAGTATCTCCACTAGGAACAGCAGAGCGTGGATCCAGGTGGAATATTAAGCAGCAGAATGAACGTCTTCTACAGCCGAGAAGAGCTGCTTATCTAGAACCATACACTCAATCACTCTGGCTGTGGTTCTTTAGCTCTCTGGCTGTTTCTGCTGCTGTTCTGTTTGTACCGGTGCCCTGGATGAGTCTGAGTCACATACGGTAACAAACTGACAGACGGACAATGTTTTCTTTCCGCACATGCGCTTAAACTGTTCTCGAGACGCTGCTGCTTTAGTCAGTCTGACGAAACAGTACGTATTTCCACCTAGTGGTTCAGATAGGAATTGCAGGGAGCTGGCCGGAGGGGGTTTAACGCAGGGCTCCTCTTCCTGGATGAAATTAGGCTCATTTGTTTAACGCTATCAATTGGCTCTCGAGATCAGCTAAATTGAAGAAATACATGATACATGGCCGATCGATCCTTCCATCTCTGATATATATAAATTAACAATATAGTTAGATCAGCATATAACAATATAAATGTCAGTAAAAGCAAGTATTTAACTAATGCCACATGAAACAGCCAAACACAGAGGACTTTTAAACTGACGTGCTGACAAAGTGCCCAAGTGACCTCCACTGTAAAGCACATTACTGAAAGGTTCTTGCAGATACAAAAATGTGCATTGCATCCGTTTTACCGTTTTTTTGAAGAATTAAACTCACAAAAATATATTTATGCTGCGAAGAGACAGATTAGATTTCCTAGGAGGCTGGAATATCATCTCATGCATGGACACATGTTGAGGTTCCACTTCAGGGTTGAAAGACGTGGTGAGCGCTTATCATTTGAAGAAATGACAGTCAAACATGGTGTTAGCGCTCTATTGACAGAGGTTTCCTGTTCGCTGCGCTTTGAAAAGTGCACCACTTCTGAGTTCAGCGAGGCAGCAATGAGAACGTTAGAATGTTTACTTTCTATCCTTCTCTCGCTGTTCAAATTCTAGCCGGCCGAATTTGACTTTTACAAAGGTGTACTTCAGTGCCGTATCAAGAATTTCATTTTGGAGGGGGCCTGGAGGGTCAGAGAAATCACTGCAGTGAGCCTGAGAACCATAAACCTTCCTACACCCAGGATGGTGTGAGAGGTAGCTGTATTCTGTTACAGTTAGTGTAAAAAAACAGATCAGTAATCAGATTATAGGCGTATTTTAAAATAATAAATAATTACAGTTTGATAACATTCAAACCACACATACTAAGAATTCACTACTCTGAATAATAAATAAGGTCTCTGGAATGGCAAAGTTCATCCCATCCATCCATCATGTTCTATTTTATCCAGCTAGTCGGGGTAACAGGGGTAGGAGCCAATCCAAGCGTCATCAGGTGAAGGCGGGGTACATCATGGCCAGTTCATCGCATGGCCAACACACACTCACACTAGGGGCAATTTAGAGTTTAGAGTTACTGTTCAACCTAACATTCATGTCTTTGGACTAGGGGTGTGGGATATATATATATATATATATATATATATATATATATATATATATATATATATATATATATATATATATATATATATATATATATATATATATCGTCTATGATAATATCCTAATTGCCATGTTAAAGATGTGCAAGCTGACGTTACTGAGTACGCTACTGACTGGGAAAAACAACAACAATCAAAATTCCTCAACTCCACACGTTCACTACTTCATGCTTTAGTACAGGCTGCTGCGAGTGCGTATTCAGAGTGCCCATACTTTGTGCTAGCAGAGGCTAAAGCTAGCATAGCTGCCTAAACCACACACCTAAAGATGAAAACAAGTGGACACACTGCACCAGGGGAAGAAACTTAGACACCCCAGCCTCGCAGTCTACTGCCTTAGATTAAACCCCTAGGCGAGGACCATCTTCACTCGAGTGGAGCTGGTCTGGATCTGAAAAGACTGACTTTGCTCAGAAGACTTTGTAAGAAAATCTAAGACTTTTACAAAAACATTTTTAGTTTTTAACACATTTATTATCGTTATCTGTAAATTACATAATATAGCAAGATATCATTTTTTGTCAATATCACACAACCCTACTTTGAACTGTGGGAGGAAACCGGAGTACCCGGAGGATACCCACTCGAGCACGAGGAAAACATGCAAACTGCGAAATGGCAAAGTCAATTGGCTGTTTACAGTCATCTGATTGCAGCAATGTTCAACATCCAGATGGAGACAGTATATGAAAATCAGAGTGGACAAACATAGAGACGAACACAAACTTTCTTATGAAGAGCTTAGAGGAGTAAATGTGTAAATATATGTGGTTATCAATTATTGCTAAGTAACCAAAATCGCTATAAACTGCGGGAATGCCTGCAAATGACTTCACGCCTTATGAGCCAGTACAGGAAGGACCTCTAGTTAGTTAATGGGTCGGGCAGCTGCACCTAAGCCTAAGATTGCCATGTGTGCAATGCCCAATGCCAAGTGTCGGTTGGAGTGGTGTAATAAGCCAGTGGAAGTTTGTTCTCCGCAGATCAAATTTGAGCGTGGCGGACACAAATGGCCCGAGGATGCAACAGCTTGCACCTTTGGGTTCACTCTGTGCAATGTGTGCAAGACGAATCACATTTTCTACCACTTTTGAGCAGCTAAAAATCTGTGGGGCCTGACTTCTAAGCCCCCCTCCAGTTCCCATCACAGCGAGTGGCGTGTACTTGCGATTCAAGGAATATTTCCGAATGTCAACAAACTGCTGGAGAGAGGGACGGAGAGAATGGAGTAATCAGGCGAGCTGAAAAGCTTGAAAGTGTCATTACTCATAATGCCATCCACGTGATTGGGAGATAAATGACTTGAGTCCCCTGGGGACTCTCTCTCAACAGAGCCATTTGGGCGGCACATGTTTAAAAAAAACTTCCTCGTTCTTTTCTTTTTTTTGTCCAAATTGCAAGTCCACTATCGAACCTTTGAACAGTTCTGTTGGGGCGGTGCCACAGTAGAACCACTTTTACTTCCCTGAAGAACCTTTTCAATGTTGCTTTTTTTCTAGAACCATATGTCCAAACCAAGAACCAGCAGGAAAGCACCATGACTGTGTGACATACAGTATTGTTCAAAAGTTTTAGACACTTGGGGAAATATATATATTTTTTTAACAGGTAGCTTTTTTTGCTCAGCAAAACACTTTATTATGTAAAGATTAAACAGTATTAAATCAGCAAGTAGTGCTTTTACATACGTCAGTTTGTTTATTTAACCCTTTCCAAGCTTCTCCCTCTATAAACAACCCAGTATTCTTTACAGTTCTCATACAATACCTGCTTTGACTGCTCAGTACTTCATTAAGCTAAATCAAGATTGCTGCTGAAGGAACTGAATACTTTCATACAATGTCTGGGGCGTCCAGGAGAAATCTGGAACTACACTTTGTTCTTCAAACTGGAGCTCAAGATCTGATCTACTTCTCTCACAATAAGATATTCATGTTACTTTGTATTGTATGTATGGTTATTTACATCTGTTCTAATTATATCTGGTATTCTTACCTATATAGATAAAGGCTTTTAAACAATGAGCTGACTGACTGACTTTTGCACAGTAGTGTATGTGTGATTTGTTTTTATTAACACTTGCTGCCCCTCCACAAGCAGAATGTGTGTCTGATTCCATAGCAATGAATGCAAACCTATAAGATGTGCTCACCTAACAACACTGGAAAGGTCAAAAGACTAGCTGGGATGGTGTTAATGTAATATTCTGTCCAAAAAAACAAACTGTAAAGGTGGTGTGAGGCTCTCTAAAACAAAGGTCACATGCAAAAGCAGGAGGTTTTATCTCAACAGCATCTGCAGTGTATTTGTTCCAGTTCTGTGAAACACCACTAATGAGCTTTCCTCTTTAACAAACAGCCGAATGTAATTAGTGGAATCAGGTAGCCCAGTGAAGGGGTGCAACAACAGACAACGCAATCCTCAAAGGATCCAGATTAAGTTTGAACCAAAACACCCAAAACAAGCGGCCGGTTAATTAGGTACGACTACCTTGTACGTATACCCACTGGCCTTTACTGCGCAATTCATCTGTCACCCTCTACGCCGCCTGGCGACTGCTGTTACTCCTGCTGCTGAGGACGGTCCAGCGCCCTATATAAACTCGATTCCAATGACGTTGGGACAGCATGTTAAATGTTAATGAATCAGACAGCAGCAATTAGTGAATTGGGCTTGAACTGTAAACACTACATAAACACAGTATTTGGAGTTTCATCTTAAGAACTTTTTGTAAACGTACATAACATGTTCCAAAAAACATGGGTCAAGAACATGTTTACCACTCTGTTGTTTGCCACCTGTGTTCTAAATCTAGCATCTATCATGCTTTTGGGAGGGGATGGAGGGGGCTAATTACTATTTAGACAGTGCTTTGTATAAACTGTTTGATAGCAGCTAATGTAAGCTATCTACAATGTTCTACATAGCACCATAGGCGAGCAAAAAAGCTGTTTTTGTTGGGTCAACAGAACCACATCTATAATGTCAGGAAGACCAGCCTGGCAAGGGGGACTGCTACAGTCACCACACTGGCCCTGGGAGCAGCTGATAATAATAATAATAGTAATAGGAAGAAGAATATATTATATTTATATAGTGCCTTCAACACAACCAATGACACTTTATAATTTAAATAAATCAAAGAAGATATATATATATATATGAATAGTAATGTACTTTTCCTTTTTTCCATTTTTCCTCCACTTCTTTTTCACCTTTCCCACCACCTCACACTTACAAACCCTGAATGGCTGCCTTAAATACAGGAAAATTTATGATAGTAATAATAAAAAAAAGCATAAATACTAGCATGAATACATAAATATACAACAAAAAAGAACAATAAACTTGGAGAACATGAAGAACAGTAGTAACATACATATTAATGTATAATGTAATGCTAAACAAAATAGAATTTATGGCCGTGGAGGAGGGCCTGGTCCTCAGGCACGCTAAGAATAATGCATTATTCTGTGGGAAGTGAATGGACGAGTGAAAAAGAGGTAAGCAATGGTTCCCAAGGGTAATAATTTTTTTGATCCTCTAATAATGTATTTGATCTTTTCCAGAGGCGCAAACAACATGAAATCTTTTAAGCATTGTGCTGCTCTGGTAGAAGTGTGTGATTTCTAATTTAAGAGCATGTGTCTGTGTGCTAGCAGTGACATGAAAGCAATTATATTACACTGCCTGAGTTTTCTTTTTGATCCTAAATCCCATATTTGGCTATTTCAGCACACGCTTTCATGGTCAGCCCAAATATTAAAGAAAATAATAAATATAGTGGACCAGTAGCTACTTGATTTTGGGCACCACCAGAACATGTGTGCTGCATTTGCCATGTTTATGTAGCACCTGAGACATATTTTATTAGCATTGGGATAAAATGAGAATATCTTGTCCATGCTTAACCCTCTGGCATCAACAAATCCTCTGGCGGTATTAAACTTCACCAGACCATTTCAAAATCTTTGTTAGTTTTTGTTGTAGAAACATAAAAATTGACACGCCTTGAGCAGTCTACTGTTCAAATACGTAGGTAGAAACAAAATATACTGTTAGAGTTTTGTGAGAGAAATAAACTACCGTTCAAAAGACTTAGACACTGAATCTTAGGATTCAAAACTCTTAGAAATAAGTGTATATTCACCAATATGAACAGCAGATATCATTAGAACTAATGTAAATAATCATATATACAAAACAAAGTAACATGAATATGAAAGAAGTAGATCAGATCTTGAGCTCCAGTTTAAAGAACAAAGTGTAGTTCCAGATTTCTCCTGGACGCCCCAGACATTGTATGAAAGTATTCAGTTCCTTCAGCAGTAATCTTGATTTAGCTTAATGAAGTACTGAGCAGTCAAACCAGGTATTAGATGAGAACTGTAAACAATACTGGGTTCCACAAGGAGAAGCTCGAAAAGGGTTAAATAAACACTGACGTATGTAAAAGCACTACTTACTGTATTAATACTGTTTGACTATTTCATAAAAATACGAAAAAGTAGCATTTTAAATATAACAGTATCCCAAAGTGCCTAAAACTTTTGCACAGTATTGTATGTAGAACAACATGCACATTCTAGCTCTTTATGGTTCTGCCATTAGCAAGTCCTGCTATTCATATTATAGTATGGCAATAAGGCAATCGTTATTGGGTGATTAAGGCAAGACAACATGCAAAAACACGTATATGATGAAAGACCATAAATTGTATTAGACCCAGTTGAGAGCTGGAGCTACTGTTATTCTCTGCAATGCACAGATCCACCTTTGCTTGATGTTCTTTTCCGGTTAACCTTTATCCTGTCTACTGTAGTGCTATTTGCAGACGCAACTTATGAGAAATCTCTTTGAGCAGGATCACCATTCAAAAAGATAATCTCCTGGACTCTTTGTTGGGAGATTAGAAAACGTTGTGCCATGAGATTAAACAAATATCGGAAGTTGGCGGAGGTTGGCGGAAATTATATTTACAGTGAAACTAGCAAAGATCCCGTCTATATCTAAAATTCTAAACGTAGTTATTACCTTTTCTGATAAAGTATAAAAGCCAGATCTAATTTAGCTTGAAGAATGTTATTACAGAAAGGACTCTCTAAAAAAATCGTATTAAAGTGCTGCTGAAGCTGGCTCGGGGTTTTACGAGTGGATATGACCATAGGATTAGAAGTGTATTGCCTGGACCTACATAGCAAACACAATGTGGCAAAAGTGTGTTGAGGCTGTCACACACAATCTTGACTGAACTTTTGTGGATGTTCTAACTGTAAGCAAGTTGATACATTCTCTACAGATAAAACACTTCTGCACATTTAAATACTGTTTCTTTACTGAATTTAAAATACTGGGGGGAATAAATTGTGGTTATGTGCAAAAATTAGGGCTATTATTATTTAACAAATAAACAGAATTTGTGCTCCAAAAATGGCCAAAATGTCATTTTTTATGTTTATTCTCACCTCAATCATTAACACAGGCAATCTGTCAAGCAATATCAAACATTTTGCAGACAGTTAGAACACAATTACTCCACAATCACCTGAGTGAATCACCTGCAATTATTTTCATTAATGTTTTTTCATTAGTGGGTTTGAGCCACATGAAATCAGTGATAGAAATTTTCTTCTAGTTTCTAGTTTTAACTGTGTGTTATAGCAGGTTTAGGCGTGTGTGAAACATCCCGCTGGTATTGGACGGGGCCCCATGGTAGCTGGCTCCTCCAGCGCTGACTGGCTGCTAACTCACTTGCCGTGGCGCACTGATGTTAGGTTCAATGGCAACAAAGGATTTGGTTAATTAGATTCTTTTACTGGAAATGCTCTTTTGTAGTTTGGCAATTCTCTCGTCCACACATTACCGGAGGTCTTACACATCATCTCTTCTGTCCTCAGCTTTCCACCAGTCTAATGGAAATGTGTTTAGGTTTACAAATGTTACAGCGTACTGCAGAGTTTTTAGAGGTATCCCAGAGATGGTTAGACTTGCTAGGCTATGAAGGAACAACTGAGTGTACCAGTTTGACCAGTGCTGCATCTCTAGTTAGTTAAGACGGAAGATTGTTGGTAAAGCAGCTGATGAATGACAGCACAAGGTCGGAATACGTTTGACACCATGGATTTTGCACCTTATGTTTAAGCAAGGCAAGGCAGTTTGATGTATATAGCACCTTTTGTACAATTCAGCCATTCATGCAAATGAAAAGGTTACAACATGGAAGAAAACAGAAATAAGTAAAAAGTAAGTAAACATGATTGAGCCATCAAAAAATGATATACCTAAAAGAGAAAGATTAAACATAAAATTAAATTAGGATAAAAGTATTGTTACAGGATAGAAGTGTTGTTAAACTCAGCTGGAAGCTCAAACAGTAATGTTTTCAGCCTATATGTAAAAGTGACCAGTGCTGGGCTTCTGTTAAGACCGACATAGTAGCATAGCCATCTTTTCCTTAGGCAGTAGTGCCTGACTAGTTCCTAATGATCTGAGAGTTCTGCTAGTCTCATATCGCTGCAACATATCAGATAAATATACTGATCCCACAACATTGATATAATTGTTGACTATTGATAGTACATTGATTTCTATTATGTACATATCAGATAAATATACTGATCCCACAACATTGATATAATTGTTGACTATTGATAGTACATTGATTTCTATTATGTACATATCAGATAAATATACTGATCCCACAACATTGATATAATTGTTGACTATTGATAGTACATTGATTTCTATTATGTACATATCAGATAAATATACTGATCCCACAACATTGATATAATTGTTGACTATTGATAGTACATTGATTTCTATTATGTACATATCAGATAAATATACTGATCCCACAACATTTATATAATTGTTGACCATTGATAGCACATTGTTTTCTATTGTGTACCATACTGATCTCTGATGTAAAGATTTGTGCTCCCTTGTTATACCCCTAGTGACTACATTTTAATACAACTAAAGCTGTCTGATAGTCTTTTTTGGGAGTCCAGTTAGTAAACCATTACAGTGAACAATCGTGCAAAAAGTAAGACGTGAATGAGTGTTTCCAGGTTTGGTTTAGTCAGAAAATCTCTAATTTTGTTAATGTTCTTAAGGTGATAGGTGATAGGATGTTGGTATGGTAACACCTTTGACTTGACAGCAAAGACTAGGGTCCTTTACAGCACCAAGGGAAAATGTTTGTTTGTAAATTTGATAGCTGGTACAGTTATATATAATAATTATATATAATAATTATAAAATTTTAGCATGTATGCTTGTAAAGCAAGTGTTTGCTCACATTCTTAGACTGGGGCACTGTATCTTCTCTTGTTAGCTGCAATGTAAACAGCTAGGAAGCAAGAGATAGTAAGCCAATTTAGCTGCTTTAGACTTATTATTCTTTAATGATCACTCTTTCATATCATCACAGGAGTTTGTCAGCACCAGAAGTTTGTCAGTTTATAAGACGAGGCTGTAAAGCCGCCATATGTATGTGATATAGGCAAATGGTCGGGATAAGTGACCCCAATGTTAGGCTTGCACGTGTCGCCAATGCTGCTTTTTCTTTGAAGGCACTGGGGAGTGCAGCACGGCCAGATGAAATACGTGCTGACAGAGGGAGTAAAAAAAAAAAGGGGTTGCGACAAATGAAGTTGGAATAGAAAAACACAGCGTCGTCCTCAGAGGGCCGAAGCAGGCATGCATAAAGATGCCGTAATGAGACAGGCATGCTAAAAAAAACCATTTCATCCCACAAACTCCAGTCAAACTCCAGGAATGACATGCACTCTCAGTCTCCGTGAGCCACGGATTCTCGCCCAGCACAATGCAGGGACAGATTTGTTTGGGTACTTTAATTAACAGGGTCTTTTAAAGCTGTCTTCGCACCACATGCAAATGACCACGAACGCAAACAGACAAACAGTCACACAAATGAGCAAATGGTGCAAACAGCAGAAAACGCTCTCTGTTGGGGGGGACAAGGGCAAGAATTCAGGCCCTAATTACCCGGCAAATCTCACACGGGTTCACAGCCAAACACCTGCCGGTGTGCTTGTTAGTGCAGGGCACCCAGTTGCATGCACACATTCGCGCAGGAGTATAGAGGGCAGTGCGCATGGAAGGTACGTTGGGGTAACAGGCCGGACCCGCGTGCCCCAGCAGTTCAAGGCCGAGAGGTAAAGGGGATCAGGCAGGTGAGAAGCGCCATGGCTGCCCAGAACCAAAACAAACACTAACAAACCGTCAGGGGAGGGTAGAGGCAGGCGCGGAAATAACACTTTTATATCTCCCTCCTGGTACTAGCGGGCTAGCTTAGCCCTGGGGGACATAGTTAAGCAGAAATCATGGGGATAAACTGACGCTTCCAGATTCCAGCGACTCTCAGTACAAAACACCTGTTCTTGTGCCGACCACAGCACCGAATGTGTCAACATTCAGCGCCGACAAACTCCCCACACGGACGCCGGCGTATCCGTTCGCTGAGAATCTAAGCTGTTCATTGAGCTCTGAGGGAATAATTGAGGCCCGCAAATCAGTCTGGCGTGTGACAAAAACATACTGCTATCAAAAGCAGATATTTCTCCTTGATTACGATGAAGTCGAGATGTTAGAAGTGGGAATCCCACACTGAGGCTCAATGATACGCTGCAATGAAAGGAGCTCACTTAAGAGCTCAGCGACTCTGAATGTGGCACTTTGCCACAAGTCAGCCACGCTAGATCTGCAGCGGTCAACTGTTATGTTTGTGGTAAAGTGAATGTTCCATTGTTCTCAAAGGAGCCACGATAGAAAATTCTGTCACCGTCAGCGTCAACATTCCGTAGACTCCAGTGATGATGGGAATGGCCCATCAGATGCTCAGTTTTCCCAAGTCCCATCAATCATGATAGCGAAATAAACCGGATGTTGAGTCTTTTGGCGAGCCAAACATCTACTCGTTGAGCTCCAGACAAGCCCAGTATTATACGGCACAAATAAAAGAGTACATCCTCCTGCCTTTTTTCCGTAAAGCTCTTCTCTGATAATCATCCATTTTCACCAGAAGCGCTGTCACCATGCCAGTGTTTACGTGGCCGCATGCCACTGTTGTCTGCGTACTGCTATGAGGCATGGAATAGCGTTTCCTCAACGTCAGCATAGCCTACTGTAAAATGGAAACACTCCCCGAGAGTGCTGAAGTGCCAAGCACCTAAAAACTGTCTACCCTCTACTGAACCACTCGATACACTGTTCCAAACTGCCTCTGGAAGCAACAACATCACAAGAATTGTGCATCAGGATCATCATGGGTTTCTCTGACTGAGCAGTTGCACATAAGTCTAAGATCACCATGCGAAATGCCAAGTGCCGGCTTGAGGAGCGTGAAGCACTACACAGTAGCTGATCACATCGCGTCATGACATCACATTCTGAAGCCCTATTTGAACAACAGATGATTGTGGCATTGCCAGGGACTCAACATGTGACCTTCCACCACAATAACCAGTTCTTTTTTATCAATGAGGCCTTTTTTCCTTTCGACTGTCCGCAAACGCTAAGCTAGTTGTGTGCAAGCCTTACACGAAACGTATGTAGTTCATTGGTCGCACTCTCTCGCTACCCCTCCTCCTCTCACATACACAAACAGGCCTCCTACGCTAATCCATTCGGGGCT
>CM038708.1:44972923-45102923 GCA_021613375.1 Megaleporinus macrocephalus
TGGCCTTTCCTTGTACTTAATCTTTTGATTGAGATAGTAGATGTAAGTATTCTTGCTCTGCACAAAAACACATCCAGTACAATATTTATTTAAAAATTGATTTATAAAGATTTATAAAAATACAAATATGTTTCTTAATCTGAATGTGACTTGTTTATTTTACGTGTGTCCACTGGTGAGTAAGTAAACGTTGTTAAGTTCTATTTTAAGTAGAAAAAAACCTTAAACCTAGACATTTACTTTAAAGTACAACAATAATATAAGCAGTAAATTATAAGTATTATGTTAAATTTAAGTTCACTTAAAGAAAACTTACAAGCCAGTAAACTAACAGTTGCAGTACAAAAGATGTAAACTAGTTGTACACTTGGTTTACTACTTTTACACTTAAAGTGTACTAAAAAGTATATTTTTAAAAACTAGAAAGTGGGCCAATTTATTCCCAAGAAGTATTAAAATGGTACATATACAAGTGAACTACTAGGACAATGACATTAGTATAGTAACTGCAAGTATACTTAATAAAATGAACTTTAAGTATACTTATTTTTTGCCACAACACAATGACTTGCTAATATTTCTATACTATGCTTGATTAAGAAAGAATGCATGTAATCTCATAGTTTGCCCAGAACGACTTTACTGCTGCTCGAATGTTGTGGGTAACGATGCACTCCTATATGCATCACTCCCTCTCAGGTAACTGAAGCTGGTATGGTCAGAATGCTAATAATCAAGCTAGAATTTGAAAGCCTCATAGGCATAGTTGCTTACGTGAAGCCTTTTTTCACTGGTGGCGCACCAAAAATGGACCACTTCATCTGGTTAATCTTGCTAATAAAAACTGAAAGCTAGTCAGAGCCAGTTAGCATTGCATAAATAACCCATGCTAACCGCCCCCGCATTAACTTCTTTCTGTTTCATGGGTAGCCAAGCTAGCATTTTTGAATAGGGTTTTCTGATCTGGAAGAGAGCGAGAGAGAGAGAGAGAGAGAGAGAGAGAGAGAGAGAGAGAGAAAGAGGAACAGACTTGAGTGTGGTTACTGAAGTGCCAATCACAGCCCCCTGTCATTTCCTCGTGCTACTACCGCTGTGTGGGAAGTGTGAGAGAAGCTAAGCGCATCTCTGAGGGATTAGAAACAAACTCCAAAGCTGCTTCCTCCTCACAACACAACACTCGTCCCGGGGGGGAAGCGCACGTCAGGGAGCGCATTTGCGTCCCCCCGCCTCGCTCCAGTGTCTCCAGTGGCCAGGCTTTCTGTCAGAAAAGGGATCTGTGGGAATCACTGAAGAACTGTCCAGATGCAAGAATGAAGGGACGAGAGCCAGAGAGCATGTCAAGCAGAACAGCTCCACACAGCATAGACGATGAAGAAAGACGGAGGGCTGGATGGCGGATGAATAAGAAAAGAGAGAAGGGCTGACTAAAAGAAGGGATGAGGAAAGAGCGATAGGCCTGTCTGCCTGATCGGATCCATCTCTACAACGGCGCTCAGACAAACAGTGGCTCCCGCGGTCAAAAAGCGAACACATTTTCTATTAAAGACTGCAACAGAGGCACAGAGGGTTGCACGCCATGCTTGTCTGCTTGTTCAAGGCTCCTGTTCATTGTTTTGCCAATTACAGAACGTTTAGTAACCACAACGGTGCCAGCCACAACACTGACAAGTTCTGGTCCGATTGTTCTAAACAAGATGAATCTTCATGAGGTCTTAAGTAAAGACACAGTTGTATACACAGCCATGAACACTCCAAGAGCCATTTGCATGCTTAAAGGGTTCTTTGCATGGTGAAATGGTAGTTCACTACTGATGGAGATTGTGTTGTATACGGTTCTACACAGGATTAAAACTATAGTGTTAATCTCTGGAAATTTGTCTTTGGCTTCATCAGGTTGCATATAATAAGAATAACATATCAAAAGTAGAGTTGTTTCATAGCAGAAACAATGTACATACAACAATGTACACACCTAAAAACGCACAAGAGCTTATCAAAAGTTATCAAAACATTTACATTTTACCTGTACAGCTGATTGCAGTTTCATCAAATTAATACATGGCCTAACAATTAACTGGAAACTGGAAGGTACCTTATAATTGTCAGGCTCTCAGCAGGTTCGGACACAAACGCAAGCTTTGAAATAAACAGTACTTTTAATAAATGAAAAACAAACGAAGAGCAAACAGACCGGATACATAGACTGGGTAGACATGACATACCACAACATACCAAGACAATGACCAACGAAGATGAACTCCAAACACAGGGAATATGACTCACCTGGACACGGGAGGGGTTACAGATACGGGTCAGGTGGGAGGCGGAGACACAAGGAGTACATGATAACAACAGAAGCACATGGACAGGATGTAAACAAACAGGCGAGGGACGAGGGGAACAGGGCGGAGCATGACAATAATGCTAAGAAGCAGACCAAATTCAACAAACAAAGGAAGAATAGGATCTCCAAGAGTTAGCTAGGCTTTCCTTTTATTACTAGAAAAATACAACTCACAATTGTTTTTGAGGGTTACGTATTATTTTCCCAGCTTCCCAGCTTCCCAGCTATACAACCCTCAAAAGCTCAACAGCTTGGTCTTATCATCAGTCCCAAGGATACTGTACCAAGTATGCATACTATAGGTCAAAATACCAGGCTCTTATAAACCAAGTATCTGAAGTATCTGTACTTAAGAAGAAACTGTTCATTTTCCTCAGCGGGTTCATACCTTGCAAGGACTTTTTAAAGTTCTACTCAGAGGTGGCTGTAAACTTCAATCCACTGTCTAATTTCAACTGGCTGATTACCTACCGATAACACCAAGCGTTCCTTTATTAATTAGTCATACAATAAGTAATACCGTTTTGGTGCTCTATAGAACCATTTTTAAAAAGGTTTGTTTTTTCAAATAGAACCACACCTTCAACATCAATCTAGAACAACCATCGCTTCAACCGTGCAAAGCAGAACCATTTAAGCGTACAAGTGGAGTGTTCATGGTTCTAAACTGAACCACAGACCCATACTTACCAGACTGACCAGAGTAAGAATGCTGTTATGGGGTCAGCTAATAACTTTTACATAACACTTAACAGATATACTTGAACTGATGAAACCCTGATTTTGGAACAGTGTTTTTCTATGAAACGGCTGATAAATATGGGTCATATGGGTCATTGTCTTTACTAAAGAACCCCTTGAAGAACCATCTTTTGTTTAAGAATGTAGCCCTTTGCATAACTGTAATGCAAAATAGTAACTGACACACGCTATCCTGATCCTAAACTATTTTCGATTGAATTTTGTTAGTCAGCTTTTGTCAACTTTGCTGTTGGCAGAACTGTCCAGTGCTTACATTTGCTATTAAAGCTATCTTTGACAGAAGACCTTGTACACCACGCAGCAGCTCCTCCGCGGCACCTAATAGCTCCAGTGTTAGCTTTTGCAATAATTTATCTAAAGAGGCAGCTTAAGTAGCTCAAGCTTCCTCTTATTAGTGATGCTTCAGCATGCAGTGACTGAAAGGATTCCTTTATGCAACTCATGTAAACATGTAAACATCCTTGTCTGTCGTCTAAATAGGCCTACATTGAGATTGAGGTGCCAAGTGTGAAGTTTGCTGTGTTGCATTTTCTTCCATCCCTTGTACAGGTTCTCTCAGGCTTAGCCATTTTTTTGATAAATTCTATCAGCTGTTGGTGTCACATTGAGCAAATGGCTTTGGAACGAGAACAACAAGGCGGTTTGAGTTTGTTCGTTGCGGTGTGCGTGGGCTCGCAAACAGAATTCCTAAATCCCAAAACGATGTGAAAAAGATGTGCAATGTGCAGAAGACCACAGACTGCACCCAGGACCGCCCACTAACTCCATGCTCGCAGGGTTAAAAGGCCCAGCAGAACAGTGCAGCTTTCAGCAAGCTCAAAACAACACAGAAAATGGTAGAGACAGCAGGTAATAAAGTTCTACCCTATATTATACAAGGGTGTAATTATCCCATAGCTAAGAAGCAGACTTGAGATTTTTGGCATCTGATTTATTCGGACAGTGGTAAATTAATTCAAACCCAGTGTAAAACTGATTGCAACGTGCACACCACTAATTTTTGGACAGTGAAAAATGCAATATTACTCATCCTCATTACATGTTTGCCAAGTTTTACCTACAACCTATTCTATCACTTTGACCAGTTATGGTCACAGATGACGAAGCAGCTGTGTTCCAGCCAACAGAACATTTTACAAACATTAAGAGGATTAAGAGGATCAAAATCTCTGAAACTTAACTAACTATCTGAGTTAAATGTGTGAGATCTCAGAGTTTCAGCTTTAGAAGGTAGTGATGAAGCAATTCACTCTACTTTCACATTTCCAGAATGGACAGCAGTCCCATGTCATTGCTTGTCCCCTCTACCGGGAGCAAAGAACCAGATCTTATTCCAGCTTAAAGACGTTCAGCCTGTTTGTTTTGTGCTTTGTTTAGTGTGGAGATGTATCTCCATCTAAAAGCTCCTGAAATGAAGTGGTTAAAGTCTCCGTTCTTTCTTTTGCTTTTCCAAGACCTCCCAGTTTTCAAATTCCATCGCATTGAGTATGTATAGTTTTGACTGTATAGTTGTTTTTCGATGTCATGCTTGGTGTGTAACAGCCTTTAATAGCGTCTCATACATCTGCGTGTCTGTGATAAGATGCTGAAAAGATGTTTCAGCAGGGCGAGACCCAAACAAAACTCGACCCAATCAAAAACTAGTGCAAAACGGAGCAGCTTGAGGATCTTCTGGCAGAGGAGGTGTGATGTTACAGTCATGCAACAGTCAATGTGATACTCAAATATCTTCAACATTGCAAAAACAGTACATTATTTCTTGTAGAAAAAAAGGAAACTGCAAGACTATGATGGCGGACACCTACGCGACTAGGAAAGGCACATTTTAACGACTTAACGGCGACAAAAGCAAAATCTTTCAGCATGTTCCCTACAATACATAAGGTAAGTGCACAGACCTCTTTAAAGACACACATATAGTACGAGACTCCGAACAGGAGTTGTCTGATTCTCTGTTCCTTTGCTATATTTAGCTGTAGCTCAGGAAAAGCTGCACTGCAGACACCTGAAGTCATTTTTCATTTCGGGCTGTTTCCTGTTCCTTCCCTGCCATCAACAGACAGCCGCAGACGGAAAGGCAGGTGCATGCGCACCCTTGAATATCGGCTAATATGAGCTCATAAAGAGTGCTGCAAGTGAAGGCACTGGCAAACAGTGAAACTTGCCCAAACACACACACACACACACATAGGCACTCATACACATACGCTCATTAGCTCTGCTGTTGTAATCTAATAACACACTCAGTGACCCTGCGAGCCTAAAAGGGTAAAATGACTCATAGCTGTGTCACAGGAAGTCAGCAAGTTGCCATGGATCTCTCTCGCTTTCAGACAGAGACTCACTGTGCAGATATGAAGCAACAGACAAAGTAAAATCTACAAATTTTCATTGATGCAGCCTCTGGGTTAGTGTGTGCAAAAGCTTTCTCCTCTGTGTGGACACTCAAGTCCGGTGTGGAGCCAGGAAACAGAAGGAGGCTATAGAAAGAGTTCTCTCGGTGAGATCGTCCCTGGAATTTCGTCATCAGGTGTGCTTTGTCACTCTGCAGGCGTAAGACGGCACAGTATGTGAGCCTCATCTGTGATCCTCGCAGTAGGTCACAAGCAATTAATGTGCTATAGTGTGAGCAGGCATTGGCAGATGGTTGGCTCATCAGGTATTAGAACAGAAATGCCCATTTTCTTCGACTAGACTTGCACACAAGATAAAGCGGGCCTGTTTTTCTGACCTGCCATCGGCTGCATGGTTTATACGTCAGGCATGGAAAAGACTTGCATTATGCACAAAGTGAAGAATTATTCATATCCATACTGTCTGCTTGAAACCCTTATCCTGCTGGGAACATTCTTGATCCAAGGTGACATGTTTGCATCATGCATTTCCTTCAGACGCTCGGAAGCACAGTCTCCTGTTTCTACCACATCCCAAACATGTTCTATTGGATTTAGATCCTGGTGACTGGGAAGGCCTGTGAAGAACACTAAACCCATTGCCGTGTTCACAAAACCAGTTTGAGACAGCTTCATGCTGGAAGAAGCTGCTAGAAGAAGGTCGATTGCGGCCATACTTTTCAAGTGAAGCCTGACCGTTATTAGTGATCCAAGAAAACATTCCTCACGCCATTACACCACCTCCACCAGCCTGGACTGCTGGCCTGTTGGGTTCAAGGATTCATGCAGCTGGCACCAAATTCTGACCCTACCATCTGTGCACCTCAGCAGAAATGGAGATTCATCAGACCAGGCTCTGTTTATCCAGTCGCCGAGTGCAGCCTCAGCGTTCTGTTCTTGGCTGACAGAAGTGGAACCCGACGTGGTCTCCTGCTGTTGTGGCCCATTTGCCTCAAGGTTGGACGTGTTGTGCATTCTGAGAAGTTTTCTGCTTAACACAATTATGTTAATACAGCATTTCTGTCAGCTTAAACCAGTCTGCCCATTCTCAGTTGACCGCTTTCATCAACAGTTACATCTTTCATCAAGTTCATTGTGTGTGAAAATCTCAGGAAATCAGCACTTCGAGAAATACTCATACCAACCCGTCTGGCACCGGCAATCATGTCATGCTCAAAATCACTGAGATCATGTTTTTCTGATGGTTAAGGTGAACATTACCTGAAGCTGCATGAGATTATGTACTGCGCTGCTGACACACAACTGGCTGATTAGATAATTGCGGGAAAGAGTGGGTGTACAGGTGTTTCTAATAAAGTGCTTGGCGAGCGTATGCAGCAACAACAGTGGAGCGGTATGTGGAGTTGTAATATGCCTTTCACTGAGCAGTTTTATTTGCGTGTAATACAGTAACATACTGCACTGCCTGATGAAATGCTAAAATAAGAATGACTAAAACCTGTGTTCAGCAGACTCTAGGACTGTTATTAACATAATAACAGACTCTAAGACTATTTCTACTTACACACACTCAAGCAAATGGCTACAAAACAATTGTTCTCTTGCTGCTTGTACGTACAGCTAATATAGGTAATGTTATATTGACTTTTCGAAACTGGAAAAAGGTTTACAACACATCAACATATTACTCTTTTTCACATGCTGGTGTACTTAGTGGTCATGTAGTAGCGGCCATGTATCTGAAAAAGAGGACACATTGCAAAATAACACTGTTTAATGAGGTCAGACACAGCCCAAGCTCAAAGAAGCACTCAATACTTTGTTACTGCACCTGTCATCAGAAAGAGCTTTTGTTGTCCGCAAGTTTCAACTAATGTGTTTTCTCTTTTTTCTTATTATTGGGGTCTGAGTAAGCAAGAGGTGATGTTACTTTATTTAGTTAGATGAACTCCGCCACCGACACTGGCGGGCAGGGCTTGCACATGCTTGTTTTAACAATTGGTGTCAGTCAGTCACTTAAAGCTCTTTGATACTCAATGTTAAAAACAGATATGGACACAAACAGAGCATTCTGTCCATACTCTGCATTCATTTCAAGCATGGACAAAACAGAGAAGTACCACCGGTAATCATGCAGGCAGTGTAGACAATAGTTTAAGTGAGATGTTTAGAGTGAACAGCATCAATCAAATCACAAACCAACTGGTGTCATCAATGTGCCTCATGAACTTTAATGCATGTGTGTTTATCCCCCCTCCATTCCAACATATACCTACTGGCTAGATTCCTCTCTGTACCTTCCTACACTGTATCATGCTATATGGCAAATGCTGAGATATCAAAAACAGTTTTATTGTTGGTTTAAGGAATCTATGTTGTATTGCATTGTGATAAAACATGTGATTTACAACCCTAGATGTCAATTTCTCTCATTGGTAATAAGTAGAATTAATTCCAGGTCCACATGTCGTGAAGGATTTAATGGCCTCACAAACCATCGCTGTCCAAAACACCTCTTTTTCATCGCTGTCAAAGAAGGTATAGCCTTGTGACTAGAAGGTCGCCAGTTCAATCCCCAAACCAACAGGACATGAATGAAAATTACCTAAGCCTTAACTGCTCCCGAGGTACCCTGGACATGGCTGCCCAACACTCCAAACAAGTGTGCTCACTGACTTCTAGTGTTTGGGTTCACTAGTGTGCATTTGGGTGTTATACTGCATTGATGGGTTAAATGTGAAGGTAAAATTCCTCTGTGTGCAAACACAATTGGTACATTGCACAAATAAAAAAAAATCGTATTGTACAGTATGCCATATGAGATTTTTGAGGACCTCAAAAAAATTAAATAACATTTCTGCCTCAGTAAAGTTTCCTACAAACAACCTGAATTGATCCAGGGGACTACTGAAATAATGTTATGAGGACATAAGGCACAAATAGAAGTTATGCTTGGCCAAACCGTACATTACATTCCAGCATAAGATCTTTATCCTAACTTTAAAGTATCATGGTTAGGGGCGGATCATGGTTTGTTGGGCAAAAACCATGCTCGGCATCATTTGATAAAGCTACACATTCTGAATTGGATCAAAAACTTTTAAGAAGAATCTATGGTGTGGCATTCATGCAAGAAAGCCCACCAACATTACAGCATTTAGGTAGTTCTGTAAGGGGGGATGGGCCAAGTCAATGTGTAAGGCTGAAAAACAATTATAGAAATCATTTAGTTGAAGTCTTGGATACTCAAGGGGTCACACCAGTTTCTAAGAGCAGAAGTTCACATAGCTCTTGTTGAATTGAATGTTAGACAAAACATAACTGTATACTTTATTATTATTATTATTATTATTATTATTATGTACTACATCTTCTCTATATTCATTTTATTACATTTTATTTTGAAATTCTGATATTAAGTGAATAAAGATTCTAATTTAAAAACAGATTATATATATATATTTATTTTATTTAATTTTTAAATTTATTATTATTATTTTTTTAATCGTATTGTTGTTGCCAGAAACTTTTGACTCTGGACAACCCGAGTGGATGTATTCCTTAATATCCATGGCATTACAAATGGACCAATGGCAGGCACCAACAGTACGGTTGTTACAAACTGACATGTATTGTCATAAATAAAAAGAGTATAAAGGAACCTTTTGATAGTCAGTGACTCTGTAGGAACCCTATAGCGTTGCATTTTTAGATCAGTTGGGCCCAAGCACTAAAAATGAGTGAGCCACAAATTTAGAAATTACCTGAAAATTGCAGACTAGAAGGGGGCCGGTAGTACATAGGCAGTGCCAGTCTACCACAGGTACCCCATCCATAAGCCCAAGTGTGATTGCCTCAGCTGCACTGCAGTTATGCTACTGATCAGGGGTAGCAGCAATAAAGGAATTTAGCAAACAAGGGCCTATACTTTAGCTAAACATAACTATTAACTCCACTAAAATACTAGTCAAGCTGTGAAGAAAGTGGAACAACAGGCAAATAGAATGTTTCGTGCTGACAGAATTGATATTTGGTGCGAATCTGACTGTTTAAGCCAGTGATTGATTAAAATTGCCCTCTAGAGCACAACACTAGAGGAGTCCACTAACACAGCGTCAATTATCACATTGGGACAAACATCCAATTGGCCTCAGGACCACAGAAATATCCTCTAGGTACGGAGGAAAACATTGAATAATGCATAGAGTGAGTGCAGGGCCAACGAAGACCAATATTCTCTTATCATCAGCATTCACTCCAGATCCAGAAAATTGTGGCAGCACCAAAATATGAGAGAGCTCATATTTAGCGCAGCTCATTCTGTTAGAAGGCACTGATAATACAGGAAGTAAACACAGAAAGGAGTCCCCTAAGCCAAAATATCTCGGGGCTCTGTAACTGGACCCAAATGAAGAGTGGAAACATTAAAGAGCCCCGGGAAACCAAACATTACTCCAAACACACCCTTTCCAATGCCAGAGCGTTAATTTGCTGTAATTGAAAAATAGTTTATTTGGGTACTGTGTAAGGCTGAGCGATATGGCACAAAAAAATAAAGCATCCCAATACTTGAAGACATTTTCACATCACGATGTTTCGTTTTTATGAGATCCGATCAGTTGGAAGAGAAATAAAGGCTTGCTACATTTCACAAAATAATACTATCAGCAACAAAGAGGACAATAATGTTCATTCAATGATTTCAGTTCAGAACCACATCAAATCAGTTAAGACACTAATAAGGCAGACAATTAAACCAATTAGAGCAATTAAGCTTACTTGATGATGAGACACGTTGGCATATCTATAATACGTTCAAAAACATACTGTGATGTATTTGGTTATGAGAATCTAGTTATTATTTTTTGAAACAGCAATTGCTCAACCCACAAATATCAACATCTATGAGCACCTATGCTCATTGTTTAAAGCATTTATCTTAGCTATACGAGTATTTTAAGAACACCACATATCATTAGAACAGATGTAAATAAGCATAAATACAATACAAAGTAGCATAAATATCCAATTTTGAAGGAAGTAGATCATATCTTGAGCTTTAGTTTGAAGAACAAAGTTTAGTTCCAGATTTCTCCTGGACGCCCCAGACACTGTATGAATTTATTCAGTACCAGCAATCTTGATTTAAATAATCCTGCATAATTCAGTGGATGTAAAATGGTTCAGATTTCTTTGCAGTTGTGGTGATGGGAACCAGGGGTCGCCATGTCTACAGCGCAAATATAGCCATTTTATTTACTATCAGATGATGACGATGGTCACATAGCGGAAAATCTAAAATGGTGAATTTTCTTTGGGATATATTTTGCCAGTTCATTATGAATATAGTCAAATAAACTGACATCCCAAAACTATTAGAAAACAATGTCTCAGATATCAGGCAGCGTATTTTTTAACCATGCCATGAAATAACCTCACTATCTGTGAGGGAGCTTTCAGAGGTGGACGTCTGGTTCCTATCACCACTGCTGTCAACAACTCTTAAATTAATAAGTCTCTCTAAAACAAAAACATTCCCACTACGCCACTTTGAGCGATGCTGATCACATCTTAACCAATCAATTATGGAGGAATTTGAAAAATTGTTGAAGTTTTCATTAAGAATGCAAAAGCAAGGCCATTTCTGCCATTTAGCCTACTGTTCTCTTGAACAGACTCAGGAAGAGCTTCTTCCCTGAGGCTGTGACCCTGCTGAACTCTACACCATCACTTTAGCCTCATTAATGCACTCACTGCACTGTCCTATTACTTTTGCAGTACTCATTTCACCTTTTTCTGTAATTTCATACCTGTACAGTTCTATTTATATTCACAATTCTGTTCATATTGCACTATTTATATCTGTAGTTATTGCTTACAATGTTACAACTTGCTCAACATATGCTGCTCTGTGCAATCTTTACATTTCACTGCTTACTGTATATATGTATAGTAATTAATATTTTATTTTATATCCCACCCCCTTATCTCACATTCTGTGTACACCTACATTCTATATATTTATTTATATACCACCACATGTACAATAACCTCAAATTATTAGTAATTTCTGTTTTGCACTTTATGTAAATAATAATGCATTTTGCACTTATTATGAATGTCACATGGATGTCAATCACTCATCTGATACAGCAAGTCAGTAATACAAGCACACTAACATGAAATGCACTCTCTCAGAAAAATACATAGTAAAGAAAGCCTTGTGCATCCTTCATACAGTGACAGTAAACACAAGTATAACACAAAGATTCAGTATTACAGGTGGTACATCTCACTGAGGCTGACATACACATGCATACATATTCACATGCTGGCATGACAACCAGTTCCATAGGGCTAACATAAGAAACCACTGCGCTAATACATAAGACAAGACACAATTTATAAACGACCGCTGACAGATTGCACGCTCTGCCAGCACTGTTGACACAAGTGCTCATCCCATCAGTCTGTCCTGAATACGTTCTAATTAGGCATCCATTCCTCTGAGAGTAAAACCGCCCTTAAGCTCCTACAGTACCGAAATGCCAAATGCAGAAAAGCTCCCTTTTAGTCTGAAAGAGGTTCTGCCACCTTAGCAGTAACATCTGTAACTCCAAGTCGTAACATAAAGAACAACCAGCGAGGCAAAGCAATATTATCTCGCACTATTAGCTCTTTCTGTATGAAGAAAATCAAATATTTTGAACACTCTTATTATGGCATCTTTGTTTGTGATGGTTTTAAACCGTTTTTATGCTAATGCTCATTGCTTCCATTTAGCCATAATGGAACTTCAAAGCAATAGAGCATAACTGAATAGAATTGCTTGAGAGAGTGAGCGAGAGAGAGAGAGAAAGAGAGAGAGGCAGGCAGACATACCCACTGACACCTTCATAGAGGAAATACACACAATAAACACAAGCTTGTGAACACAAACACCTTAACCAACTGAAATACTCACATTTATTCACGCATGAACAAGAAGTCAATCAGGCAGTCAGTCTCAACCCATACTATCAGTTGGGGAGCTTAATGGTATTATAATAATGATATTTCTAAATGATGACAGCATCATATTGTCTAATAAACAGCCAAATGTTTGCTGGGGGGTAGGCAGTAGGCATGCTGGAAAAGCTTTTGCTTGTGATGCATCATGGGATTGTCTCAGTGGCTGAGGAACCATTGGATGCTTCCTTACAATTAGGCCAAAGGAAGTGACCTCAGTAGACAGTGTATTTAAGGTATCTAAGAATTGGGACAGTATACGTGTCGGGAGCACATACTATGACATAAAATGCTGCCTATGTAGACACTCAATAGGATTTGAGACAGACCCACTCAGTGGAATCGAGTCTACAGGTTTGGGGTCAACTATACTATATTTTATTGCCTGTGATTTTCTGGAATCAACTTTAAGCCCTAGTCATAGCCAAAGACACACACCCAACATGTATTCCCATCTAAAAATTATGCTTCCGCTAATCACTATATAGAGCCAAATGGTTGCCGTGACTGTACTGTGCTGGTTATCGTTACACTGCTATTTCTGGACTATAGCCAACAGAGGCTCTGAAGCAGCTAACAGCTACAGACATCACAAAATTTGTTTGACTGCAGTTAAAAAAATTTCCACTAAAATTTTCCAGGTATGTGTGTATCCTCCGAAATTGTGTCACTTGAGCACTGTGTAGAGCTGGACACAAGCCGGTGCCCATGCTATATATATATATATACTGTAATTCATTCCCCCAAAACAACAGTTCTGATTCGTGCAAGCATATCTGAAGTTATCTTGTGGGTCCTGTCTCCGTGTCCACTGCTGGGAGGTCAAGCTCCTGTGGCACATAGAAGCTCTCGAGGCTTCTACTGCTTTCAGAACAGCAACACCAATGCATATAAATCAGTCTCCACAACTCACTGTGACTCATGCCCATAGAGAGCACTACACCTCAAGCCATGGCCCATATTTGACTTATCGGCCGCACTGGTCAGTGAATTACATCTGTCAAATTAAAACTCTAGCTTTAAATTTTCATTAAATTCAATGGGAAAAAATGCTCACTCAAATGTAGAACATCTTTATTAAAGTTACCTTAGCTGTTATTTCTGCTATGTTTAAAGCCAGTTAGTAGCTTTATCACGAACTGGTACTTGTTGGAATAAGACTTTCATGACTTTTCACCCTAGTGACAGCTTTGAAAACGAATGCTTGTTGAAATAAATCTATATCAACCATTTCACCGAATTAGTTTAAACTGTGGTTTTAAATATAAGCCAAATATAAAAATGCAAAATATAGAGAAAATCATTTTTATGGGGTTCTTTTTATTGTCCCTTAGGGCCACATAGCGAGCAGTTAGATGCCATTGTTTTAAAGTAAATGTGTCCGAAAAGTCTGAAATTCAGTGCAGAACATTAAGAACTGTCACTACAACAGTCTTATAAATTTGTGTGTATTAGTGTATCAGTGTATTTCTGCATTCTAGGTCATGTAAAAGTATTGGATCAACATCAGGCTACAAATCTACAGCCTAATTTTCTCACACTGTAACCGTATAATGACGGTGCCTACTAATCTTTTACACTGCGGTTGTGATATTTTGAACAGCGTGGCGAACCCTTCATTCAAGGACACAGCTGGAAGACAGCACAGTACAGGTTTTGGAACAGGTCTGGATGAATGTTGAGCATTTTCAGCAGGCGCTTTGCACCATCTACCCCTGCAGCCAGCAAGAGGGAGAGAAATCACACACGCCAAGCCAAGCTTCAGAGTCCTAATAATGATATGAAGGTACAAGGCCATGATGAAATTTCATGTGCCGGGTGCAGTGAACTGGAAACAATGAATACATAACCCCCAACCAGCACCGGGACGTAGGGTGAGAGTAATTTAAAGGAGGGATGGAGGAGGGGGGGAAAAAAAAGGAGAAACTCAATGTATAATAAAATATCCGTGCCAGGATTTGCAAATTCATTTTCTCTTGTCTCAGCAGATGCGGGAGAAGAAGCATAAGCGGCATGCAAACATGAGTGCGCCGGGTCCAAAATTATTCCCAGTTAATGAGAAGGTGGGGAGGTGGGTGCGTCGAGGGATGGTGAGGTAGTGCTCGAGATGAACTGCCGAAGACCTGGCGGCGGCGGCGGAGACTTTTTCTTCTTTATCCTTAATGCATAAGCCCTTTCTGATTTCGCTCCTGTAGCGCCTGAGCACTGACAGCTCAGCTCAGAGGAAATCAGAGGGAAGTGGAAAAACCCCTTTTCTTCATGCGGCTTAAACGTAACTCAGAAACACGACAGCACACTTCCAGAAATAGGAAGGACATGCAAAGGAATGAACAGCCAGGGGTGGAAATGGGCGTAACTCCCATTCCAGGAGTGACAGTCCATAGTTAAAGATCTCGACCCGGGTAACAGTTATTATACAGAAGCCGCACATAGCT
Source organism: Megaleporinus macrocephalus (assembly GCA_021613375.1). Lineage (NCBI taxonomy): Eukaryota > Metazoa > Chordata > Actinopteri > Characiformes > Anostomidae > Megaleporinus > Megaleporinus macrocephalus. The sequence goes on from CM038708.1 coordinate 44,987,827, forward strand.
GTTTAACTTTGGTCTCAAGTGCATGAAGTGTTTGTTAAACGCACCTCACTTGCCAACTTACAGCCCTTTCAGCCAAACGGACAGTACTGCAGCAGGGCCTGCCCATACAGTCTCCACGGTAACGACAAGCATGTGCTCTTCCACCGTATATCAACACTACTCGTGAGAAAGTGGGTTTGGAGGTTTAGTTGTCCCGCAGATCGCCAGTAGCCATTTCATTCTTCCCTCAAAGAACAAGGGGAACAGAATAAATGTGCACCCGACAAGATGATGGGGTGGGGTTTTATTCATTTAGGGCTGGGGGCAAATGGGCGAAGTGGGTTGGGTTGAAGGTGTAAAATTGTCCCGCTGTTGGCAAAGGAACTGTCCTCCTAAAGGCACAAACACTCATGGATGGCAATGACGTGGTGTAAATTTGGGGTTGGCAGCTACGTTGGCCAATCAGATTTCAGGGGAGAAAAAGAGCCGCACCCTGGCCACCTATTTACACCTGTAAATAAATATAAAACTAGGTATGCCAACCCCAGGCAAACTAGGCAAACTAGGTATGCCAATATAAACGTGGCTAATGTAAACGTAACTGTATACAATGTAACAGAGTTTAGATGGCATGTAGGTATTTTAATGTTGCTGAAGCAATAATGGTTGTTTAGAGGTTTAATTTGCTTTTAGTCTTTGCCTTTTTGGCTTGTTGGGATCACCAGTCTGCGGTAGTTTTCACCAAACATGTTCCTAATAGTGTTGTTTATTTCATTTTTAGAAAATGTTTATACAGAAAATGCAGATATACTGTTTCCTTAAAGAAAATGTCTAGGTTGGATATAGGCCTGGGTTTATTTTGTTGGCAACATACAGAATTGGAGTGTTTTTTTTAATAATCAAGCTTTCAGGTCTTGAAATGTCCTATTATTTTTAAAGCAGGAAATTTAGTGATCAATTCTAAACATTCCTGTCTTGACACACCAAATCTTGGCAAAATAAAATTATATATTATATATTGTAAGTTTATTATGAGATCGCTCAACTTATTTCTACACAATGTACTTGATTTAAGTAATATTAGAAAGCCAAATTTTCTACCACACTGACAGATAGTTTTGCTTATTTCAAGAAATATGTCTGAAACTAGCCAAATTTATCTACCTGCCTGTATATTAAGACCACTTGGCTTACTACTACCACTTAACTCAAGTAACACATGAGTTGATCTTATAATTACTGCTTACAGCGGTCTTTAATTTAGGAACATAAGACATATTAGCTAGATACAAGATCATTTTACCAAGATATCATTTGTTGCAGTGCATTTTAAAGAGTACTTTAATGTGAAAATCACCAGAAGCAGGCCAACGCTCTTGCAAATTAGGTTCCCATGTGAAACCTGGCCACCCCTGTGAACAGCCATCAGCACGGATAAGCAAACTTCTTCTTTGGACGATAGCTTTTCTGATAGCATTCCGAACGCGCAGGCCTCGTGTCTCACCTTTAATTGATTCCGACGGCACAAGGACGAATTAGGATCCGTCCCGAAATGAATGGATTCATTACAAGGAGCCGGCAGAGTTGATTTGTATACAGTATAAATACCAAAACGCGCCGTATGAAACGTGTCTCTCGGCCTAAATGAAAATGGCATATGCTTCACATCAGCGTGCCAAATATCTGATTGGAGCTTGACATATTAGAAACTAATTGGTGGCAGGCCAATGCTGGAGTCCAAGTGAAGGATTTGTCAATCACGGGCAGACGGCGCTTTTTTGTAGTCCTCGTGGCCCACACAGACGACGTGAAGATAAATCAAAATCTAATTTAACTCACTTTCTGTGTGTACATCAGATTGCCATCAAATTGGATTTCCCACTCTCTCTCTCTTTCTCGCGCCTGCTCTGTCTTCCTCTTAGTGCTGGGTAAAATATTACAAGATGTCAGGTGTTTGTGTCTGTGTGCTGTCGAAAGCAGGTGAAGTCTCTAAACAAATTACCCTCGTGTTTGGCCTGCCCATCATCCAGACAAACTCCCTTCCCTTTTTTTTTCTTTCCTTCGGTTTCCTGAACAGATGAGGATTTACAAAACACAAACAACCCTCAGAGCTGCTCGCTGAAACTTCTTTAATTGCATTGGAAATGGGAACCGACTTTAAAAGCGAAGGCGTGCACCCCAGGGGTGCGGTTTTAATTGTTCTCCATGTCTGGACATATGGAGCACTTCTCAACGCCTAGCAAGCTGCCCGCTGCCTAATGGGCAGGTGTCTAGGTAGCTTTTGAACCAAAACAGCCCTGTTAAAAGGTTTATAGAGACATTCTAGTTAGAACATGATTACATCCCCCATCATTCCACCCTATCAACATAATTAAATTGTAAGCAAAATCAAATTTAGGTAACAAAACAAACCCTAGTGAAACAACACTCTAGTTCAAAATAAGCCAGATTTTGAATGAATGCATGAATGTGTCAATACATTAAGACTGGCTTATTGATTAAGGTGGTTTTTACACCGGTTCTGGGGTCGCTTTGGTAGGGGCTCATTATTGCTGGTTTGTGCTCATAAGAATTTTACCAGAACCGAGGATCACTTCCACAATTCCAAGCATCCAATTCCTCCGCATACACGTTTATAAAATGGTAGGCAGTAGTTTTTTCTGCCTTTTTTGTTCTTGGATACAAACATTCAAAAGAACAACACTTTTTGGATACAACAATCCTTTCTTCACTTCTCTGAAACTTGAAAAAAGTAGTCAAAAGTAGTACAAAATGAAGCCCACATGTGGCACCAGGAGCAGATAGCTTCCAGACATCCAGCTGGCCACACCGGAGTTCACTGTAAGCAAACCTCAGATTGGCTCTCTGGACCGTTCCTGGGCTCGAAAACAGCTTTCACACTTAAACAAATGTACCAAACTCACAGAGCAAGTGGTCCTGAGTCCAGAAAAAGGTGTAGTCTGAAAACAACCGAAGAGCATTTATCATGCTGGAAAATCCAAACTACCACCAAATGCGTCAGAAGTATACTCTGATGGACTAAACCTATGTATGCCAAGGCATGTCTGACATCCAAACATCGCTTCTTTAGTTTAGCGATTGAGCTGAGAGGCCAAATCCTAGAAGTCAAAAGCTATCCAGATCTTTTCTGTAAGTACGTGCCAAAAACTTGCTCAAGCTACATCCAGGTCTTCATTAAGGTTGTGCAGATTTGTCAGTGGGTTAGGACACAGTGCTTGCTGTGACCTATAAAAATGAACAAAACTCAATTTGTCAAGTACGCACATACACGCCAAATTACCTTTGTGATTTCTGTAGTTTCAATTTTTTAAACAAACACCTTCAGTTAGAAAACTCTAAATTAAAAGATTGATTTTTTCTCTTCCTTAAAGAGAAGCTGAAATGTATATGCTGTTTCCTAAACCACAATGACAAATCTGACACAGCTTTCCTGAAGACATGCATGAGGGTTTGTTTTGGGAGATTTATTAAAGAAATAATTATATGATTATTGACTTCTAGTCGTTAGCAATGTTAGCCTTGCAGTTCTGAAGAAGCAACACCTGGACACCAAATACGTCTTACAACTGAGGTTAGTGGAAAATGATGCACCAACGATGAAGACAAGATTAAGTTAGATACAATAAATTATTCATCTAAAAATGCTTATATTACTAACAATGAATGAAAGATAGCAGAAGCTATTAACCCTCCCCTCGCATACTAGTATCTGGTCTCTAATAAGCCTTATTCATGCTTTGCAACATACATTTTTAAGAAGGCCCACGGCCTAAGACCTCTCTAAACATCTCTTGTTTGTTCTTTTCCTGTTCATGCACTGCCGCTATTTTGAGAGCACCCCATTGTCTCCGTATAGCTCTTTGGGAGAGTCATGAAGTGCTGTGAGGATCAGTGCGCAGGTTAGTAATGACTGCTTTTGTGCCTTCTTCACATTCTTTTCAGCCCTACAACTACCCCTGACTCCCGCATGCGTGGACTGAGGATGTTCTTTACTCAATCTCCAGCCTGCTGTGCCAGCAGGCAGCAGGGGGTCTGCACACAGCCTCAGCAGCAACTGCTTGCTTGCCTGGGCGCCGGGCCTGGCCCCGGCCCTGCTCCAGAGTGTCAGGAGCTTAGGTTCACAGAAGAAGCACGAGTCTGCTAGCCACCAGTGGGCTGGGCTGAGCTCTCAATCGTGGCATAATGAGAGCAGACTGCATGGGGAACATCAGGGAGGCTCATGGTGAAAAAGATATGGGGAGAAACATTACCTTGGAGGCTAACTAAGAAAAAGAGGCCAGAACTAGGGCTTGAAATATTTGTCAGGCAGGACCTGACTACACTAAACTAATAGATGCCAACCCATCATTATAAATGCGGAGTTGTATTCTATCTGTGGTTAGCTGTGGTCATGTTCAAACTCATTTTTTTTCAGGCTATAGTTGGGGTTGTCGCCAAAACTGGATCAGGTCAGGTCAGGTTCTGACTGAATTGTGATAAGCTCAATTACAGCTATGATTTTAAATTTATTTAAAAATGATAAACCACAAGTGCAGGGTTGGGTTTAGAAGCCTCATTCCATTTTTGTATAAGAATATTCAGTAGGCAGTTGTAGTTCACCTTTAAACCACTAGGTGTCTATAGCCAAGAACTACTGGGGGTTAGAGCAGGCTATCACTTGTTATCAGAAAGTGAGAGGAGGCCGCTCTTCAGAATGGTGGTGAAGTCAATCCAGCGAGATCTGCATACATCCTAATGTCATTAATAGCATCGTGGGTATGTAACTATTGTTTATTGTTATCTACCAACCTAGGCCATTATTTTGAGGAAATGTTACATTTGTTACGTTTGATACAGAGAACTGGTTGGGGTGCCCTTGTGGCAGTTGCACTACTCCTATATTTATTCATGCACAGTTGCAGTAAACACAAGAGATTTGATTTCAAAGTTGGTAAACAGCACATGTTATAGGCGAGCATGTTATTGAATATTGTTTTTCTGTATGTTTTAGTTTCACCTTTCTTTGCAACTAGGGGTGTACAAAAATATTGATAATATTGAATATCGGGATATTGTGTTTGGTGATACTGTATCGATTCTCAAAAACACAGTATTGATACACAGATTCCTGACAGACAGTGAATCATTTTTAGCTCCACTCCAACATTAACAAGCAGCACAAGGGCGCAGTGCTGTTGTAAACATTGATAAACCTGTTCATACAGTGGTGTGTTTTAATAGTAAGATTTGAAAAATCGCAATATATCACTTTGCTTGCAGTATTGCAGTATATCACGATATATTGAATCGTGACCGCTGTATCATGATACGTATTGCATCGCCAGGTTCTTGCCAATACACAGCCCTACTTGCAACATCAATAAACCTATGGATAAGGGTCAAGTGTCTTCAGAGTCTTGATGTTAGGAGAGCGTTTATATGTCTGTCAAGATATATTCAGCACATACCGAGGACAGAACAATCATTTTAAAAACTGGAAAATGCATTTAGTGAAGAAAATGTGAAGAGATTACACAACAACTGTATCTACATCACCCTTGAATCGAGTACATACAACTGACACTTACTTCATTCAGCAATGGAGGAACAACAAACTGTTTGTAAAAGAAAGCAATGAGTCATTTCCAAAATCTAAGTTACATAACAGTCCTAAGTCCACACAAAATGTCACCCACTAAATTGGCATATATGAGCTCGTATGAGTTCCAGCCCAGCAGAAACAATGACCAACAGATCAACAGCAATGGCGGATTATACAATTCTAGACTGTGAAGGAGATGTGGGTTGATGTTCATCGTCAAACATGGCAACTGACAACTGAATATTCTGTTACATCTTAAATGCAGAATGTAGCAGTAGCATCATTTAAAGTGGAACAGGGAAGGCAGGTGGTGGGGGCAGGTGAATGGGAACTTCAGCTCCCACATCTTTAACAACTTTAATTCAGAGTCTACACATTTCACTTCAGACAGTTTCTCAAATCTTGGACAATATCAACTGGCTTCAGCTCAGTGTTTAACACTGAAGAGACTGAAGAGGCGAGCCACTCCGCCTTTATTAGCAACACAACCCTAACAGTAACCTGTAAGTAGCAGCCATGCTGTGTTAGTGTATTACTGTGTGCTGGTTGATGCAGATCAGCTTAAACTGAAAGTTTCACAGAGACTTTAATCTACTTTGTGTTTGATGTCAAGGTTCATTTTAATTTCCTGCCTGTGTCTATTTCGACATGTTGCTTCTAAATCAGAGCAAAGCTCATCAACATATTTACATTTACATCATTTAGCAGGCGCTCTTATCCAAAACGACTTAAGTGCTTTGTGTTTGGTCAGAGTATGTATCTCTAGCTAATACAAACAGGCTGACGTTCAAACTACTCTTGTGCTCAAACACTGCCACAAACAAGGGCCAGCGCTGATACCTAAAATATGAATGAGCTCACCAAATAAAGAATAACAGCTGGTTTCATTCTAGGACAAAATCACAGGATGTAAAACCGCATCTGGTCATTTTTCACCCCAAACAGAGTCTCACAGCTTCTATGCAGAACACCAGAGAATGATTTATAAAACAGATAAATGCATTTAATGGCACCTGTAAGCAGGTCCCCAGCACTGCTTGGTGACTCATATTGTGTTCTAGGTATTTTATGGTCTATGGTATTCCAGCTAGTTGCTATGGCATTGCTAGACAGCTGATAGATGGTTGCAGTGTTTTTACTGTGGGATTGCTGGGAGGCTGCTATTAGTATTTCATGTGGATGCTAGGGTGTTACTAAGCGCCTACTAGTGTATCCATAGTGGTTTCAAGTGTTGAGGTTTGTACCAGCCATTGACAGACAGCGTACAATGAATGTGGTGAAATACACAGCTTACGTAAGCACATTCAGATTTTGAAAGGCTGCTATGGGAAAACCATATGTCCAGTCAAACAAAAGGGAATAGAAGGCCAACTCTCACAATCAGACTGACCATTCTACAGTTGGTTCAGTGTCATCTTTAAGACTATTTTGAAAAAAATTTGCACCAAAAATTATTCCATTAAACATGGGTGGATAGATACCTAAATAACAATACTCCCATCTGTTAATGAAAAGAAATTAGAAAAAATGCTGCCGAAAAATGGCGTACATGAGGGTGTAGTACAGTAGTATGCTCCCACAAAAGCTGGGGTGTGTCTAAAATCGCACCCTAGTTACGATTTAGTGTTCTATTCAGAGTGTTGGCCATTTTGTAGTGTTGTCCGAATTCTCAGTGGACAGTTAGATTCCCTATATAGTTCACTACATTCTTACCTACAGTGCACCGTGGACAATGTACCCTACTTACAGGCTGACACCCCACAATGCATAGCGGTTTCATTGGAAAGTTTGTCGTCCGAATCCCCTGTACTGTCTTCCTGACTACGCCCCATATAGTGAGCAACAAACGAGTTATTGAGTGGCTCTTTAAAAAACCTAATGTTTAACATTTAAACTTTCAAATAAAACTTTTCAAATGTTAATCTAATAAATACACATTTAGTTACTGAATTATCAGTTGACATACATTTCTTCTTTTATTAGTGAACATATAATTTAAACATGAAAGCTGAACTGAATGTTATCACCAAATTGAATTATGCAAAAAAGTTTATTTAATATTATGGTGAAACCTTTAGTTTAATATTTGTCATTGTTAAAAATCACAATTAAAGTATCAGTTTCAAGATAATAGCCTTCATATTACTATGTGTCAGATTGAATGGACGATCAGGTGTATCGCCCATCCATATATTTCACTGCTAAAGGTGCCCCCTTGTGGAGAATCTTCAATCTGCTAAATAATGAGTGAGTGGGTTGTGTAAGCATGTTAATGAGTTACAAGGCAGCTCCACTAGATGCATCTAAAAATGGTTAAACAAAGAAAAACGGGTGACAATATTGTTGGCCATTGCACAATCCCTATGAATCAGAGCGTTTTTTTGGCCAGTTCTGGATGGTTGTTGCTTTGTACAGGTGTGTATATGTGGTCATATGCACACTTTCCCTCATTCCTGTCCATTCACTCCTGGCAGTGCTGGATTATAAGGTGACCTTGCGCTGAATCTGAAGCCAAGCTGGGCAACTCTCTCTCTGCTTCCCACCCCACATTCCCCACTAATCCATCAGGGTTATCAGAGCACTGCTCCCTAATTAGGAGGCAGGGGAACCGGGAGGCAAGGGCTGCCGTGTTTCCCTCTCCTCCTGCACCGGGGAGGGAAAAACCTGCTAAAAACAGCAGTGTGGGGTTGGCGCAGTGTTAATACAGCAAGGTCGAGAGATATCAATCTGGAGCTGTTGTCAGAGAACGCAGGGGTGCCAAAAAAAAAAAAAAAATGCCACAAGTGATTGCTGGATCACAGTGACCCATTTTACAGGTCGCTGGAAGAGGGGCTGTGCTCCATTCAAAAAGTCCCGTTAAATCTTTAACCAGAAGGATGCACTGCTTTTATTGAATAATGCTTGCTTTAGTGTGTCTAGCGCAGGACACGTAACAACAGCATGCTCGCCCGCAGCAACCGAAGCACTACTCACTTCTTTTGTAAAAGACTTTGCAGCTTAATGTTTGCATTATGGATGGAGTCAGCAAGCGTTTGTGCACAGTTCTGCATCTCTATTGCCATGGGCGTGTTATTCAAATGATGAAAACACTTCTAATAGCTTGCAACATAATGTATTAGTAATATGTGCTTAACACCCATGAGATAATATCTTTTTTTTTTTTCCCCATCTGAGATGCGCAGAAGCGCCAAGTCATTATGGAGGGGATGGAGCAGCATGCAGGGACACTGATGATGTGTAAACACAAACGACAACTAACCCCCTATAAAATGAAATGCATTCTGCCCAAACTGCATAACCAGTTCTCCCCCCTGGAGGGTATGAATTTCACATACAGCCATTGGGTCCCGGCACGGTTTAATTTGGTAGCGATGCTGCAGATAAGCAGGAGGAGTCTATACTGTGTTTCATTAAAAGGCTCAATGACAACACATGCATTTTTTGGGAAATAATAAATACAGAATATCTATCTACTCACATGTAGCACCAGAAAAGGTTCTTCCATTCTTAGAAGCTTGGAATTGTAATAATACACACCTTGGTGCTATATAGAACGACATACAGCACATTCTCAATCAATCTGAAGAACCATTTCACTATACAAAAAGCAACTAAGCATGCAAATGTTTATGGTTATATATATATATACCTTAATCTTTACTAAAGAAAACCATTTTTTAAAGAGTCGGCAGCTTTAAAAATGTTATTTCAACATATTTACAGGAAAACACAGAGATGAAAAGATGGATCGGCTATGTATCGGTATCGGCCGATTTTTAATCAAAATATGTGATTGGCCAATATTTCTCCAATTTAGCCGATCCCGAGAGTCGATTGATGGCGTTAAACAAATGAGCCTAATTTCTGTATTTCCAGCGAGCGGTTCGCTGAAACCCCTTCCAGCCAGCTCTCTGCAATTCCTATCTGAACCGTTAGCTGGAAACACACACCCTTTCATCCACAGACAAGAACAACAGTTAGAAAACATGACGTCCGTCTGGCAGTGTTTACCATATGTGATGCAGACTCATTCAAGGCGTTTTGTAAAATTAGTAAAATCAACGTGTCTCGTTGGAGAACCAAGACAAAGACATTTAACACTAATAATCTGATACAGCACTTCAGAGAAAATCATGCGGCTGAATACAGTGAGTATCAGTAAACAGCAGAGCTAGCACGCACAGCTAGCACAAAACAAACAACCCAGAACACCATACAGACCAGATCTGACCGGTACGAACAGAACAGCAGCAACAATTCAAGATCTACATTTAATGATTGCAGTTTTTTGTTTAAAATAACAGAGTCTGCGTTTCATGACTGAAGTTTTAACTGCATTTATTTAATTAACTTTTTTTATTTTATATTAAAGGTCTAAATTTGATGATTGCAGTATTGGGGATATTTGTTTGATTTACTTTCTTTATTTACTGTTAATTTTGTAAAAATATTATGCTGTTTCACATGATCTCGTTAAAAATTGTAATAAACCAGTTTAGACATGTTTCATGACTTGCTTGTCCTAATAACTACATGTAGCCCTGCCGTGGCATATAGCCCAGGTATCAGCTATAGCCCGATTAGGATGAAAGGTGATTGGCGATCGCAATCGGCCTCAAAAACGCTGATCGGTCCATCTCTACACCAGACATGATACTGCACCATAAAGAGTTCATTAAGTGATGTCCATAATGTCAGAAACACTTTCCCCAGACACTGAAAATACTTACTTTTGAGTCATGATTAGCCTCGTCTGGTCAGCATGAAAACTTCCTATTATTATTATAGGTATCCATCTATGATGGGTCACCAGTCCATCGCATGGCCAACACACACACAGTCACATATATGGGCAATTTAGAGACCAATCAATCTATCATCCATGTGTTTGGACTGTGGGAGGAAAACGGAGTACCCGGAGGAAACCCACTCAAGCACGGGGAGAACATGCACACTCCACACAGAACCACCCGGACTGGGAATCCAACCCAGATCATCTTACTGTGAGGCATATATATATATATATATATATATATATATATATATATATATATATATATATATATATATATATATGTATATACATACAACAGTATATACGTTCAAGGAAATGTTTTGGTAGCTGTAAAAGCTTTTCTAGGCAGAAAAACTGATGCTCTGGTTTAACATATATACATATATACAAACATACATACTCCATTATAAAAGCTATAAATTACTTATCAATACATTTAATAGATACTTCCTGAATAATTCTTACAAGATTTTTAATTGATTATCTTGAAAATTATTTTTTTCTTTTTTTATTAAAACAATGTAACTTGCAAGAACACAAGACCATGAAGTTTCTGGCACTGTAGGTCAGCTTACTTGACTAAAGTCATCCAGTAAACGTGGCTAATTAATATTTATAACTGAAAGTGTGATGTCCTACACAAACAGCATGCGAGGACAGTAAGATCCATGACATGAATGAGTTACCATGGGCAAACGCAAGTGTATTAAAAAATAAACAAAACACAAAAAATTATTAAGGAAGCCAAAAAGATTGATTGGCTCAGAAATAGAGCACATGTGACCTTCAGCCCTGCTCAGGTGACCTTAGAGAACCGCTAAATGCTAAATAATCATTAAGGCTAAACAGCCTTGCCACCTAAATGACGAGATGCATGATCCGGCCCCCCAAGCTTTCGGTTCTTGTGTTCCGTCACTGTTCTTTTTTCCTTCTCCTATCAAGGCCTCGCCTTGCAGTACACTAATTGCCTGGTTAATTAAGGAACTCGGTGCAATCGGAAAAGGCTCTCCAAAAGCGAGCAGGAGTCCTGAGGGAGTGCTGCCTCTAATGAACTGAATAAAGATGAGCTGAGTTGATCAAGGGGCTGACGCGGAGTAACAGCGAGAGGAAGAGCCGGATGGCCAGCCGGGGCTGCGACGGCTGATGACTTGCCCGCGCGTTTTTCCCTCTACCTTGCTCTCTCGCCCACTTTTTACATATGAGAGCTATTTATAAAAAGGAGGAAATGCAAGATGAGAAGGAGGTGATGCGTCGCTGAATTTTTAAGCATTTGCAACAGCGATGGAAAAGCGAAGACAACATGGGCATGTGCATCATAGAGAGAGAAAAGTTGAAAGTCATGGAGGAGGGGGGGGGAGAGAGAGAGAGAAGAGAGGGAGCGGGTGATGAAATGGAGTCTGGCTGGAGAGTTTGGGTTCGTTTTCTCATTAATCGTTCTGTGTTGCTAACGCGGCGTCTCTGAAGCCTCGTTCACCATGTGTCCCGGCCATCTGCAGCCGTGGCGCTGCCTTTCCAAAGGCCCGCCGCTGATCTGGGCCGCAAACAGATGATGAACACTCAGCGTCTCCGAGTGCAGGAAGGCAGGTGCCAAAAACAATGTGTGGAATTCGAGAGAGTAGCACACATTAAAGCCTGCAACACTAGGAGGCTCGAGAGGAACCCAAGTACCTTAATGGAATACAGAAACATGGTACCAAAGAAAAGGAAGTGTGGAAATGTATTCATGTGTTGGTCCATTCATACGTTGGCACACGATGTGTTAGCAACAGGGATGCCACACTCTTTTGACTCTTTTGGTGATTGACCATTCATTATTAGTGAACAGAAAAATCTAAATTACAGGATGTTCCACTGAATCAGCCAGGACATGCTTAGTGTAGAGATTTTGCTTCTTCAGTTGAAGCTGCTAGTCTAAAATGAACAGTTAATGACAAGACACTAGATGTCAATAGTCACCCAAAACAGACTCCCTGGACCTACAAGTCTATGTTCTATGTAAGCCAGAGGAATCTGAGGAACAGTGTGTTGGCTTTATCATGCATCAGTTTATCGTTATTTCATATCGTCGCTGTCCAAAGAAAACAAGTATCTAAATTTTTGTTAATTAGTATTTTTCTACATCATTTGATCGCAGCTGCTGTTCACATTGTGTAAAAACTTTGATGAATGGACCAATGGAAATGCTCCAAACTAGCTTGGAAAACATTGTGATTCCATTGACTTACATTAAACTCATAGTATGTTGTGGCCTTCACCTGTAAAGACACTTGTTTTTCTTTGGACAGTGACGATATGCAGCGTCGTAAGCAAGCCTTAAGTTTTACTGAGAAGATGCTTACACACTTGTATAATGATGTTTTACAACTAGCTCCTCCATGTCAGCCTCCAGGAGAAGTACCGAAATTACAGAAAAAAACAGGATATTATGATAATGCAGTTAAATGTTAGTATAAATGTGTAAATAAGGTCTAGCCATACTGTTTTACTACATGTTTTTACATTAACATAACTTAAAAAAAGTATATGAAGACTTTGGCATGCACTTGTTTCTAAACTAGGCAAAACTTGGACACCAGAAGTGCCTCAACTGATCAACTACATTTGGTGAAAAAGAATTCAAATTAGATGTTTTGCTGAACCAAAAATGAAGGATGTGATTCATCAGAATATCAGTTCTGGTTCTATAATATGATTGTTCAAAGCTGTTAGAAACCTTACACCCTTATACATGCATACAGCACAACATAAGTGTTCCTTGTAGGGACCATGGTAGTATAAATCATTTCCATTCCTTAAAAATAGAAACCAACTTTAATATGCTCATGATTATAGGACTGAAAAACGAAAAAGTTGTACGAAATGAAGGTATTATTAAATGATGGCCTACTGAAAGTTCCACAAGTTCAAACCCAAGCTGTACTGGGGCAAATTTGGCTCACTATACCTAAGTAGCTCTCAAAAGCCACAATTCAGCATCTCCTACTCTATAATTTAGTGTCATCTTCTCACACCGTTGTGCATCCCACTTTCTCTTGGAGCATGAAAATGGACAAAATAGTTGTTTGTCTCATTGCTTGCAAATGTTTGCTTTTCACTATGGTTATAGTTATCGTCCTTTCGAAAAACAGGCCAGAACGCTACCCTTTTTGGCTCTGCACTTATTCTAGCATAAACTCTCTAGCATATACAACTACCTAATGCAACATCATATGTATTTAAAACAATAGCTGCTCAACTTAAAAGGTAAATGGACCTTGAAGGACTGACTCCTCCCCACCCATCACCAGCCAGCTCACCTGTCCATTTGTGTCAACTGCTACACCCTCAGTTACATCACTGTGCCATCCAGATGCACCAGCATTAAGATAGGATGGGACTGTTTTAGCTCACGCCCACTTTACATAAAGACTCAGTCAGAGACTGCCTCGGTCAGAGACTGCCTCGGTCAGAGACTGCCTCTACCTGTGCAGCTTCTAAAGCTTTACCATCCAGACTTCAAACAGAAACTCTTTTCTTTGGTATTTAGTTGATCAGAGGGTCTCAGAAACACTATTCAAGCAATAACTAATCAATCATTTTTGGCCAAAATATTTATTCAAGAACTCTCTAAATATTTAATACTTTCATAGTGTTGTGTTCAATATGGCAGGACTAAACCCAGTCTAGTGCAAAGCTGCTTGTTTACAAAAATGTATGCATGCTAAAGTGTTTATAAAGGCAGGAAAGTTAGTACTGCTACTACAAGGACAAAGGACTAGCAGCTCCTCAGGTACTGTAATCCTGTTCCAAGATACCTTATGGAAAAGTCCAGTGCACATATAAATATGGCTGTTTGCAGCTTTCACTACTCAAAGAAAACTCAGAGGTCCTAACGGGTCTGAGGGTTCTTTCATCTTTCCAGTCGATTCTCAATTCAGGTTCAAAGATGAGGAGAAACTTTGTAAGGAGAAATGGTTTAGGGCTGTCGATGAACAAAACCACAAACTATTGTCCCCTCAGATGCTGAGCTCCTCCCAGCAGTTCGATTACCCTGAGCACAATCCCTGTGTAAACCCCTGTAAAATGTATGAGCTCCCTCTCTATCTGTGCATTCATAGAACTAGTAGCATGTGCCTCATAGAGATAGGTTACAGAATTCATAGCTGCGACGGTCAACAAAAGTATTGTGTGTGAAAGGCAGACTTAATTTTAGTGGTCACTATTTTTAAGAATTATCAAACTAATCTTAGAATTAGTTTAGTTAGGCAGATATTCGTATATGTTCAGTTTTAGACAAAAATAAATAAATAAATAAATAAATAAATAATGCCCTCTAATGTTTTAATACATTCTTGATTCAAAGAAACAATAAATAGACTAGTCTAGAATTATGGCTGCATCTGAATGCAAATATTTTAAGCTAAAATTGTGTCATCAGTTCATTCCTTGGGTCAACTGATAAACTGATAAACCAGGAGATATTTCGAAGTAGAGTAGATTTATGACAGTCAATTTGCATAAGGAATGTGAAAATAAAAGAGTTGAAAAAAGCAAATGGGACTCCTAACAACCACCTGAAAGACCTGCCAGACCCACCAACACTACCCCCATTAGTTGGTTTAGATCTGAACATTCACAGGTGCTTCAGTCCGTCCTTCCATTCAGTGCTATGGGTCTGAAAAGATTGTGTACAGACACATCAAACAATGAAGATGCTGGTGTTCTCAGAACTATGGAATGACCAAAGCAGAGTCCAGACCTCAACATCACTAAATGCGTTTGGAAATATTTGGATACGAACCAGAAAATGGAACCAAATTCTAAGATTGAACTTTGAAGTTGTTGTTTTTTAAACTGCCAGCCAGTTTACCAGAAGGAATGGAAACTGTAATGATGGCATAGAGTGAGCACACTTAACACTTCCTGAAAATGTTCAAAATTGAATTCAGTTGTTGAGGCTTCAGTGTAATTATCTATAAATGTTTTTTTTTTATTGTGTGTGTAAAACACAAAGAAATCCCTTTTTGTGTTAGCTGTTTGCAAGAAGTCAGTGTTAAACTTTTGCAGTTTTCATTTTTTGATCACAACAATAAAACTATATTTTTTAGAAAAATAGTCATTAGAACACTAAAATGGTTCCAAACCAGTCCTACATCAAACACAATGAAGAAAAGTGGTGCGCTGGCCAATGTGGGGCATCAGCACTCATAACAGTAACCCCACAGATCTGAGGTCATGGGTCGTTTGACTCCTGCACCCGTATTAGGAGAACAGAGGTGACTACTCGCTCCTCCACAGCAGGGGATGTACAAATCGAACTGCCACTCAAAACCTCCAAACTCAGAGCGTGCCTTTCCAGAACGGACTCACAACTGGAACAAACGCCTTCGCTTTCTTCTTTCTGGACGCCTCGGCTTTCTTTTCCCGAGAACTAGGAGAGCAGGTGGGGAAGATGGATGGCCTGTTGAGATGGCGCAATGTAACATCTTCTCTAATGCTGAAATAATTATGGATATTAAAAAATGGAAGGGAAATGCCAGCTCAGTCAGAGGAAGGGCAAAAGAGGGATTGAGAGGGGCAGTAATGCAATAAAATGGCCTGGCGCTGGCGGAGGGAAGATTTCATTAAAAATAATAAAAAATGGTCGCGACTGACTGGCTGAAATGCTAGCAGACAGGATATTTCTCAACACAAACATGGCCTTGTGATCTTGGCTCGAGTGTGTGTATAGAAGAGTCAGTGCGAAAAAAAATGATACAGGGAACTAGTTTGATATGGTCTTCTTAAAAAATCTGGATTATCAATAGTTTTGCTTATTTGTTACCCAATGCTGAAGTTATATAATTCAATTTACAGGGATACCAAAGGGTATGGTTGAAAATACACTTTTGGTTTGTGAAAAAGTCACAAATTCTTGTAATATTTTGGTCTAAAAATGTCTATTTTCAAGACACTGGGTCATATTGTACAGTACAGGCAAACTGCATCAGTAGTTTAATACGTCTCTAATACTTGGGTTAATTCTAGTTGCAGCTTATCTTTATTCATGCACTAACAAGATTGCTGGTTAGAAGTTCATTGTTTTACAAATACAGTGATACTGAAATGTGTGTAATTATGCTCATGCTTCTATTGCTGAAGCTGGTGAACATTTTTATGTTAAAACTAGCGTTAATGAAGTTAATTAAGAAGCCAGTTACAACACTATTATGATGCTGCATTGTGAGCGCAAATATTACTGGTGACAGGGAAATTGATAGCATGTTGGTTTGAATATAATTATAGCAGTCTCAAGTGTTCAAGGGAAAATGTTTAGCATACCGAATAACAATTTAACAGCACACTTCCAATGCAACGTGTGCCTAACTTGCAGAAAACAGTTACGTTAAAGCAGAAATGAAACATACGCCACTTGCCACTTCTCTTTCCAAACACAGTAATTATCAGCTTTAGAACATCTTTGTGAGTTTACTTGTCAGTCAGTGGCAGCATTCGATTAACACCCGAGCCTAATTTGAAACCTTTTCCGAGATTTTCTGTGTACTTGACAGATGACAGAATGCTCGTTCTGTATGAATGGCGAGAGAAGAACAAGGGGGCACTGGGTGTGGAAGTTAATTACATGCTAATCGTACGGTATCACCTGCAGGCGCACAGCTGTATTGATTGCTCTTCTTTTTCGCTTTTGAAGAAAAACAGGCAAAACAGACTTTGTTTGCGTGCATGAACTTCAATGTAGCGTTTCAGGAGGAATTAGCATTTAGACCAAAAATTAAACCTGTTCACACATACAGTAGCTGACGAGCGTGTCAAAAAAAAAAGAACCCTATTAAAAACAGGGCCGACATGAAAGAGAGCATCCTGTTCTTCAGCCGTGAATAACGCTTCACCTTCGGCTCCTCTCAGTCACTCTGGGGCATCGTTACATGCTTTGTAGAGAACTTTCACACGGAACTGAGATGCTGCGAATGTAAACCAAGAACATTTCATTTGCTGCTTTGTCTCTCACGAAACCCTTTACTGTTCAGGCTAAACAGTCTCATTACATCAAAACATTCCTGGTTTTCTTTTGTCAGGGCGGTGCCAGAACTACACCGCTATTGATCGCCTGCCCGGGAATCCACTTCTCTGCTCTGGCCACCATTAGCTTTTGTGTTCCATTAAAATTGGCCCCCGCTGGAAGGCCCTTGCATAAGAAGGATTCGGAACTGCACTGCATTCTTCTACAAGAGCCAAAGCCATGGCAACCCTTAGAAATCTGCACTGTCTCACAATTGTGTCCTTTTAGGGGCGCCGCACAACAGCATCCCCGCCGCTGTGTTTGCCGGAGCATTTTATGGCGTCTCCAAGGAAGAAGTGGTCTCTATTTTACAATCCAAATAAGACACTAACGTTACACCAATGCCGGTTTTGCTTGTTAGAGGAGAGATGTGTGAGCGCGCCACACTCGCAAATCATGTCCTTTTCTGTTTTTTCCTTTTGAACGGGAATGTTTTTCCCTGCTTGAAGGATAAGAGCACCTGCTGTCACTGTTTTTGCTATGTGTTTACTTTGCACAATACTGTTCCGTTTTAGGCAGAGAACCCACATCAACATCAAGGCTTGAGTTTGTTTTTTAAACACTATATGCTGGCAACACACTCAGGAGAGACATCTACCACAACACGTGAAGACACTGACATTGCAATACGCAAGTATCAATATTTCATGTATTTAGATTACTTCGAAGTTAGAATGAAGTTAAAAGAGCAGTAAAACATTCACAGAAGGCTTATAAAAACTATACTCTGGTGATAAACCACAATAAAAATCCTTGGCCAGAACACAACATTCAGGACACATGGGGATGGAAGACAAAACCCAAATCAGACAAACGCTGACAATGGATGAAAATCTTAGCATACAATAAATGTGTTAAAATTATTGCAGAATGCAGACTAGAAAATGTGGCAACATTCTCAAAAGGGAACGGTTGTTCAAGGCAACCTTTTATTTATACTTTGCAAGTCATTTTTGATTATTTTCATAATTTTAAAAACTGTCACTACTGAGGCTTTGTCATGTTAACAAGGACTTTTCTTTCTGTATTTGTTGTTTAGCTGTTTTCTGCATATTGAGCAGGATGTTACTTTCCATGTCAAGTGGAATCAAACCCTGTAGTTGAGAAGTTCTAGGCCGTTGTAGCCCTCTCTTGAGACTGGATATGAACAGCGATTGTAAAGCACCTGATCTTTTGTACAAACTGTACAAGAGTTTAATGGGGGCCATTGCTTTGTTGTTGTTTACAGCTTATACTGAATGAAAATAGCATAAATCTTTTGGTGTTTTTGCATTATATATATACAGTTTTCCAAAGTACTAATGTGATTTAAGAGCACTAGTAATATTGATGTTATATTTCAAAATTATCATGAAGTTAAAAGGTATATGTAGCAAATAGGTATGCACACGAGAGCAACAATCTAAAGTAATGACACCAGAAGACGAAGAAACAGAAGAAGGGACAAGTATAAAATATGATTGTTATTCATATCGATGGTACAACAGCCAATCGAAAAAGGCAAGCAGTCTCCCAGGCCCAGATGGGTTGGTATGTGTTCTGGCACGCTGTGCCTCTTTTCTTTCCCTCACTGAAGCACATGATGAATTGACACAGCTCTCTACCATCCGTTCCCTCTAAGCCAGTGATCGGACAGCCCAGCTGCAGGGACAGTAGCAGTGGTATCTCTCCAGTTCTAGCGGTGCCAGTCCTGAAAGCAAAGCCGAGCTATTGTGAGCTCAGTATAGGGCTGCACAGTAACCGCAGGCCAACGGCTCCCTGTTCAGCGGCCATGCTTGGTTTGTCAGTGAGTGCTGAGGCTGTCCAGTACCATGGAAATGGATGACTGTGTGATGGCTAATAAAGGCTAATGTTGTGCAACTCCGTCGTGGAAAAAAGTCATTTCTCCTTGGTGCACATTGCTGCCTCCAGGGCCCGCTCAGGCCCCATGCGCTGGTCTCTTTAGGTCATTCGTTATTGCAATGAAGAGACCACTGCTTTGTCGGCTCCCGGAAGACACATCTTCATGAGTGCATGAAGAGTAAAGAGATGTGCAATGTAAGAAAAAGAATGTGATTTTTTTTTTTTATACTGGTGTGCTCTGTTCGTCCAAGTGCATACAAACACATCACACGCTGTCAAGGATGGGCATTAAAATTCATAAATCCAAAGACTGACGTACACACAGAATGCTAATAGAGGCAACTCTTGCCACACCTGACTGAGCACAATGCATGTTCTGGAACCACAAAAACACCCTCCAATCCAATACCTCCATTATTCATTCTGATAAATTCCCTTGTTTGCACCTACAGCTTGGGAGATGTTTAGGTAATACCTCTTGCGTGTAACATGCCACACCATTATCAGTTCACTCTGCACGCATCTTGCTTTTTTCCCCCCAGTGTCCTTCCTTGGTATTCCGCACACAGCGGTCATGCAAACGCACACAAAGGGAGATAAAGATACTTGACAGGCCTGATCTCTCCAAGGCTTCGAGCTCTGCATTAAACATAGCCTTATCAGCGGTCCGCCAAAGCCGATGCACAGCCTGAGCTGACAGCCAACCCTGCACCTAATGTCAGGACAATATTTAACAAACGATGAGGTCGCTGATAAATGTCGTGCTTCAAGACACGAATTCTCTTAGCATATGCGCGTTTTGAGAACCCTCCTCCGCCCCACTTTATGAACTGAACCGTCCGCTCTCAAGTGGAGCAAAAAGAAAATTTATGTGCCGATTGACTGGCCTGCACAACCCCAAAGGAGAGGACAGCTTGTTCTTAGCAAAGTCAAGGTGAAGAAAACCAAGATTCCGGTGAAGATAGGCCGCACCTTTGACTGGGACAGACTAACATCATAGATCCCTGCTCAAAGGTGAACCATATTTAATTTTTTTTGTCCTTTTGACTGCTGGGGCATGTTTAATGGAACGCTTCACTGTTTCAAGATCATTTTCACGCGTTCTGCACCAAGCAGACCCAAGCACCTCGAACTGAAGGGCGTACAAGACATTCCGTGTAATCACAATCGAATTCATCTTCACACATCGTAACATTAACCTTAGCCTCACCAATCTTACATCTCACATCTGAAATGACCTTGATAACTTCCGGATGAAAATATCTGCTCCATTCAGTAATCGAGCTGACTATAATCTGTGACTAATGGCCAAGCATGTCAAAGGAACCAGATAATCTATGAGCGTATCTTCTTTTTTCTATGGAGTGTGATGAATGGGCAAATCTGATTCAAATGCAGTCCCAGGCACCGAAGGGACCTGGGCACAAACTCGGCCATCTCTGAGCACTGAAATCCACCCTGTTATCTGCTGAGCTGCGGCAAGCAGCTAATGAACATTGAGGAAGTGGAGGTTAATGCCGTCCTCGGGGACAGCACCTGGGGGGAAGGTACAAAACTGCCGTGCTCTGTGCTAACTGTGCTATTCCTGGTACAGCATGCGGAGAGAAAAGGGGGAATATATATATATATATATATATATATATATATATATATATATATATATATATATATATATATATATATATATATATATATATATATATATATATATATATACACTCACTGTCTCCAAAACAGTATCATTACTATTTCAGAAGGAATTAAATATTGTAAACTTTAATGTAATGCGACTGTATACAGCTAGTGTTTTGAGTGGAAACTTGTGATTCAGCCAAGCCAAAGGCAAACACAAATCAGGAAAACATGCAACATATAATCTTGATGTGCTTTATTACTTGTATACAACACTTCTACAAAATAAGTAAAACATTTAAGCAAAATCATTACATTAAATGTCTGCAATTGTTTCGGTAGGAAGAAATAGTAACCATTTACTGTATAAATGGGAAAAAGAGCCAATATCAGGGTCAGCTTACAATTGCAGTACTTGCTTCAGTACTTGCCTCTCAAAGCTAGAAAGGCCATTACAATCCTACTGTGATCGGTGGTAGTAGGACTAACCGATAAAACTGAGCAACAGGTGGGGTGGTCTTGGGAATTTCAAGAACATTGTCACATGGAAATGGAAGATGAAGATGTAACTATATTATATGCTATACTGGAGGGGTTTCAGGACCATACCTCCCCCCAAACTTCAGTTGCTCCAATACTCCAAAACTGATTCGAGCAACATTATATGGTAAGTAGCTTTATTTTACAGGTGGAAAAAAATTGGGTTAAAGGAGTCATGGCACATCTTGAACTAGAGCATATGAAGCCCACTTCTAGAGGGTCAACTAGGAGGTACTCAAAATGCTAGCAACCATTTTCACGTCCCACTAAATTCAGCAGCCACCTTTTCATTTTATTTATTTTTATTTATTTATTTATTTGTTTGTTTATTCATATGATTTCCTTTTTTTTCCTACGCTTTTCTGCATCTGTCAGAATTATATAGCATGCTAGCTAGAATAGCGAGGGGGTGGGCTAAGGGGCTTAAGAGTGTTTGTTGATTCATCTGCCTTTTGGTCTGTATTTGTGTGTTATTGAAAAACCAATAAAATACAATAATAATAATAATCATAATAATAATCATAATAATAATACTGTAAGTAGTGATTTTATGTATGCCAATGTTTTCCTTTAACCCTTACCAAGCCTCTCCTAATAGAAGACCAGCATTATTTGTGGTTACTATCCAACAGTTAATTTGACTGATCAGTGCTTTATTATGTTAAATTAAGTGTGCTAGTAATGGAACTAAACAACCAGGCATCCAGGAAAAAGGTGGAAACAAGCTTTACTTCATCGATTAAAACACAAGGCATCTAACAGGAAATACTGTATTTATGTTTATTTGCATGTATTCTACATTAAAACAAGGTTGCCTAAAACATTTGTAAATGTATGAAAAAGATAAAAAGAGCAAATCAAAGGAAAGGAGCTGGAGAGCAGAGGACTGTCTAATCTTTTCGTGTTGCTCAGGTCCAGATTGTCCAGGGACTGGGTCACTGTTTCTGGGTGGTGCAGATGTACAGCAGATGCCTACTCATTCCCTAAATGCCAGGGATTTTTCAGAGCAGCAAACCAAGACATCGTTCCAGTAGCTTGGCAGGAAGAGCCGTCTGTGTTGAACAGAAAAGCATTTCCCCTTAGCTGCTGATTCTTGTTTTATTCTTTTGTTTTGTCAATTTTCATCCCGGCTGACGAAATCTTCTTGATTCCCTGTTGTCTAATTGTGTGACTTTACCTTTCAGATTAAGCGTCAACTTGTACGCTATCATCTTGCTCCAGTGTCCACTTCCGTGCTCGACCTGATCTTTTCAAAACTGCTATGAAAAACAAGTGTGGCAATAGTAATTAGTACATCGGCTGATGCTGCCGGTGTATAAATATACAACTAATGCTACTAATAAAGCAGCACTTTCTCCTTCGGGAGTTTGAGACCTCTGACGCAGACCCAGGAGCAAACACAGTGATAGCGTGAGCTGAAGCTTAATCTTTTTTAAACTAACGCAGTGGTTGAAGTTTATCATCTTCTTTAATTTGGTCACAAAACTGGAATCTACAGTGGAATTCTATGTTCTTCACATAAACCTTATCCGATGTACAAAGCTGTGGTGTCTGTAGCCACTTAGCTTAACTTGATTTTACAGAGAGCTGAGACCTGATGGTGTTTATCCCCAAGACCTGAAGCCTTTGTGCTGGAACTCAGAAACCTGATCTGAGAAGGTCCTAAAATGTACACCATCATAAAATCTGCCTGCAGGACTGAGTATATTCAACCAGCCATATTTATAGAACAACCTTGTCTCTGTTGGGTGCAACAAACGTGGTGTTAATGTGAGATATCGCATCATTCACCACGCTTAAAAGTTCATGTTTAGCTATGTGGGAATGCAACTGTCTTGCTAATTAAATAAATCAACAAATAAACAATTTTTTTTCTTGCAACATGGTAAATGAGTTGTTACCATCCCTGGGGGCTGTTGCTCAGTAACTCCGTTAACCATCACCAGGAACAGGCCTAATTAAGATAAAACAAATAGAGCTCATGAAGCACATAATTAACGTAGTACTCTATGCTTACAGTGACTCACTTAAGTGCAGGCAATGGCTGAGCTCGTATTTCCCCCAGGGTTTCACATTATGTAAAGAGTCGGAAGATGGCCAGGGTGTGCGTATTACTCCGGGGGGACGTATATTAGAAAGAGACATATGTTTCACACCTTGCATTCAGCCAACTCTCTTTTAATCCAGCCTCTTCTGAGGCTCCTCAGAATCAGCTAGAAGGCTATGTTGTACAACCTGAAGCATCAGAGAATAACTGATTCCTTTGTGTGTGTTTACACAGAACGTGCATGCCTGGATCGGTACAGTGGCAACTCGAGAAGTGGTGGTTGCTATGAGATCCACCCTTTCATCTTCCCTGGGCCCTAGCATTCTAAAGACTTTTGTCCTCCACTCCAGTGTGAATAAATCACATCAATGCAGTCTTTGTTTTTAAGACAGACACAAAGACGAACAGGGTTTCGGGTTGTAAGGTTAGTAGACACACTATAGCTTAACGGAATTACTTAATCTGCTCTCGTTTTAGGCGTCCATATATAGAGCGTTTTAGAGCTGAGTGATCTGCAGGGTCACGGCAGACACCGAGGCTCCTTTGAGCTTTTTGCTCAGGCTCGGCTGATGAAATGTACTACCGTCTCTATTCACGTGAGAGTAAGATGGGGGGGGGGGGAGAAAGGGAGATGGAGAGAGGGCGAGAGGCTGCAGCTCACAGGCTTGGGTGCCGCGTGCTGTTGACGCTGCATGTTTGATTGTTTCTCCTCAAGGACGGACGCAGAAAGCTATGGGGGCTATAAATATGCAATGGCACTTCGGGCCAAATGCGAATGCTCTTTGATATTCATGGATATTCAAGTCCACTCTCAGGGATAGACATCTGAGTAGGAGTTGATGCCATCCACTCAACGAGGGAAGATTATAGTCTTTCTCATGCCATTTGACGTCTTGAAATTACTGAGCGAAACATACCTCCCCTCGGACTAAAAGGTTGGGCGGGGGAACGTAATTGCCAAAGCAAAAGCTTTGTAGACGAACGCTCGTCCTAAACTTTCGACAATGCGGACCATCAGTCGGGCAGAATGGAGTCTGTATGCAAAACATGTTGAGCGATGCGCACCCTTGGTAACCCCATGGGCCCACTTGGCCAAAACACAGTTCTGTTTTATTTGACAGACGGATGGAGTGAGAGGGAGCATGTGAAGAAAAAGAGTGAGATTCTGGCTGAGATCCAAGTTCAGAGAAGCCTTAACCATATCTGGAGACAAGTAATTACATTATCTTTGTAAATGTTGCATTTTTCATTCCGCAGCGGGGATAATTTATTCACGCAACAGCCCACTTTTAGTTTTCTTTTTTATTGAAAATTTGCTGAAATGATACATAGGCTCTCCACTCTGTAATCTCGTTAATGTCCCCTCCTTCTCTTTGTGTGTTTTTCCACGACCTAACTTGGACGCAGCATCTCGCCATTAACTGAAGCTGATGTGTCTGACATTAGTTGTTGGCACCTGAGACATGTTTACCATCACTGTGGACGGATGGCCCGGTTTCGGAGGTGCGGCGCTGTCTGCGACTGAAGCAAGGCCGCGAGAACAAATGAAGGAGTCTGTTAAGGGGGCACTCATTTTGCCCAATTACTCACCCGCTGCAGCTCCTCCACGGAATGCAGACAGAACAGTACAAAAACTTGCCGTCCACTCATTTATCTTGCAGCCTACAGTTTTAAGGATGAATCAGCTTTTGTTCTTCGTCCCTCCTCAGCCATGCAGAGAAAAGCCTGGGTCGCTTTATCGATGTAAGATGTCTGCAGGGCTTGTTTCGATTTGTCAGCTTACGCATGCACTATATACGACACTTTCAGGAAAAGTAGCTTAAGTCCATTTAATGATAGAAATTTGAGGAGTGACTAAGAAGCTTTGCAAATAATTCAGGGGCTGGAGGCTGGAGCTCTGGGCACCTTCTGCTTTGTGCTAGACTTCTGCTAAATTCACTCTTTTCACACTTACTTATTCAAGGCAGCCATCACAGTAGGGAAAACATCACAGCAGCGGTGTTTATGAATGACAATGTACTAACACATTTTTCCATTGCTTATTAAAGCCTTGGATACAGATTTTACAAGACAGGGAATCTTACACTGTCAGACCAAACCAAACAGGACCAACCTCACCAAACGTGGAGCAGCTACTGCTCCTGTTTTATCTGCGTTTTGCACTGATACGGTAAATACACAGCAAGTAAATGTATAAAAGATGTGATCAGTGTGGTAGTTTAGGAATTTCTGCTGTACAGAAACTCAGCTCATTAAAAAGCTTCACTAACACACATGAATGACCATTATTTCTTTTTTTACTGGCTATGTTTTCTTCTTATGTGCTCTTGGTTTTCACTGGCTATTGGAGGAGCCTATTTAAGTTTGAATCGCTGACCAATATACACTACTATTTCAAGATTAGAGTCAAAGAAATAGAGCATGTTTGATTTCTAATTGATTCTCTGACTGGTCTGAAACATGATCAGGAGGCAAAGACTTTGTTCCCCCTTGCACAATACTCGATTTACTTTTTAACTGTCGATTATGACTGGCCCAAAAATCTGCAGACTGGAGCCAGATTGAGAATTAAAAGTTAAAATTGGTGTAAAAGTCATGTAGCCGCTGTCAAACGTGCTCTTTCTTTGAAATAAAAAAGCAAGCTTCAAGAGTTTTATTGTCATATGCACAGCAGAACAGACAGTTACACTGTACAATGAAATTCTTACTTTGCTGTTCCTCCATTAACCAATAGATAAGATAACAAAAAAGAAATAATAAAAATATATTATTATACTTTGTATATGTTGTATATAAGTTGAAGTAAATAAAAGTATTTTTACATATAGTTAAAAGAAGAAAGAAAAAAACAAAAATAAAATAAAGCTTGACAATGGCCATATTAAAACCTACTCAGTGCTTGTAACAGAGATAAGTAATAAAAGCCTGGTTAGAAATCAGCTTGAATGGAGGAGTTTCAGCCATGGTCTCAAACTACTATACACAGCACATGTATTTAACTTTTAGTCAGAAGAGCTATTAAGCACAACATTTTTCATATTTCTTAAAAACTTAGGTATAAAATAATCCACTTGCATGACAAAGGGGAAGGTCAAAAGAAAATATGTGAAAAACGACTCGTTAAAAAGACACAGAGAAAATGGGACTCCTAACAAAACCTGAAATACCACCAAAACTGCTACATCAGCAGATAAACAGCCCTTAAAGCTTTTATCTTTGAGAAATAAAGGTCCACTCTTGCTTCAGATCTGAAAAATCACAGATGTTCCTGTCCACCCTAACACTGTAATAAAAGGATGTGTAGCTTTTAAGAAGCTCCTACTGAGAAAAGCAGACACATCATACAAAGAAGCTGCTGGTGTTCTCAGAACAATAGACTGACCACCCCAGAGGGCAGACTTAAACATCACTGAAAGTCCTCCATCATGGACATTTACACCACACAATGCATCCGCAAAAGCCACCAGCTTTGTGGACGACCCCATCCCTCCGTCACACTGACTTTTTTCACTGCTGTCGTCCGGCAGAAGGTACCGCAGCATCCGTGCCACCACTGCCAGACTCTGCAACAGCTTTGTTCCTCAGGCGATCAGGTTTTTAAACTCACAGGGATGGATTTGAATACCCCCTCACACATGTACTCTATACTTACACATACACTTCTTTTAATGCTCTACTTGCACTGTCTGGAACTTTGCTGATGTCTCTGTGTTTACACTGTTTACTTCTACCTCTACTGACTACTTCAGTAACTCTTGTGTGTATGTATGTTTATTCTAGTACTACCTCAGTAACTGCTGTGTGTATGTATGTATGTTTATTCTAGTACTACCTCAGTAACTGCTGTGTGTATGTATGTATGTTTACTCTAGTACTACTTCAGTAACTCTTGTGTGTATGTATGTTTATTCTAGTACTACCTCAGTAACTGCTGTGTGTATGTATGTATGTTTACTCTAGTACTACTTCAGTAACTCTTGTGTGTATGTATGTTTATTCTAGTACTACCTCAGTAACTGCTGTGTGTATGTATGTTTACTCTAGTACTACCTCAGTAGCTGCTGTGTGTATGTATGTTTACTCTAGTACTACCTCAGTAGCTGCTGTGTGTATGTATGTTTACTCTAGTACTACTTCAGTAACTCTTGTGTGTATGTATGTTTATTCTAGTACTACCTCAGTAACTGCTGTGTGTGTATGTATGTATGTTTACTCTAGTACTACCTCAGTAACTGCTGTGTGTGTATGTATGTATGTTTACTCTAGTACTACCTCAGTAACTGCTGTGTGTATGTATGTATGTTTATTCTAGTACTACCTCAGTAACTGCTGTGTGTGTATGTATGTATGTTTATTCTAGTACTACCTCAGTAACTGCTGTGTGTATGTATGTATGTTTACTCTAGTACTACCTCAGTAACTGCTGTGTGTATGTATGTATGTGTACTCTAGTACTACCTCAGTAACTGCTGTGTGTGTATGTATGTATGTTTACTCTAGTACTACCTCAGTAACTGCTGTGTGTATGTATGTTTACTCTAGTACTACCTCAGTAACTGCTGTGTGTATGTATGTTTATTCTAGTACTACCTCAGTAACTGCTGTGTGTATGTATGTATGTTTACTCTAGTACTACCTCAGTAACTGCTGTGTGTATGTATGTATGTTTATTCTAGTACTACTTCAGTAACTGCTGTGTGTATGTATGTTTATTCTAGTACTACTTCAGTAACTGCTGTGTGTATGTATGTATGTGTACTCTAGTACTACCTCAGTAACTGCTGTGTATGTATGTATGTTTACTCTAGTACTACCTCAGTAACTGCTGTGTGTATGTATGTTTACTCTAGTACTACCTCAGTAACTGCTGTGTGTATGTATGTATGTGTACTCTAGTACTACCTCAGTAACTGCTGTGTGTATGTATGTATGTTTACTCTAGTACTACCTCAGTAACTGCTGTGTGTATGTATGTTTACTCTAGTACTACCTCAGTAACTGCTGTGTGTATGTATGTATGTGTACTCTAGTACTACCTCAGTAACTGCTGTGTGTATGTATGTATGTTTACTCTAGTACTACCTCAGTAACTGCTGTGTGTATGTATGTATGTTTATTCTAGTACTACTTCAGTAACTGCTGTGTGTATGTATGTTTATTCTAGTACTACTTCAGTAACTGCTGTGTGTATGTATGTATGTTTACTCTAGTACTACCTCAGTAACTGCTGTGTGTATGTATGTATGTTTATTCTAGTACTACCTCAGTAACTGCTGTGTGTATGTATGTTTATTCTAGTACTACCTCAGTAACTGCTGTGTGTATGTATGTATGTTTACTCTAGTACTACCTCAGTAACTGCTGTGTGTATGTATGTATGTTTATTCTAGTACTACCTCAGTAACTGCTGTGTGTATGTATGTATGTTTACTCTAGTACTACCTCAGTAACTGCTGTGTGTGTATGTTTACTCTAGTACTACTTCAGTAACTGCTGTGTGTATGTATGTTTATTCTAGTACTACCTCAGTAACTGCTGTGTGTATGTATGTTTATTCTAGTACTACCTCAGTAACTGCTGTGTGTATGTATGTATGTGTACTCTAGTACTACCTCAGTAACTGCTGTGTGTATGTATGTATGTGTACTCTAGTACTACCTCAGTAACTGCTGTGTGTATGTATGTTTACTCTAGTACTACCTCAGTAACTGCTGTGTGTATGTATGTTTACTCTAGTACTACCTCAGTAACTGCTGTGTGTATGTATGTTTACTCTAGTACTACCTCAGTAACTGCTGTTTGTATGTATGTGTACTCTAGTACTACCTCAGTAACTGCTGTGTGTATGTATGTTTACTCTAGTACTACCTCAGTAACTGCTGTGTGTATGTATGTTTACTCTAGTACTACCTCAGTAACTGCTGTGTGTATGTATGTTTACTCTAGTACTACCTCAGTAACTGCTGTTTGTATGTATGTGTACTCTAGTACTACCTCAGTAACTGCTGTGTGTATGTATGTATGTGTACTCTAGTACTACCTCAGTAACTGCTGTGTGTATGTATGTTTATTCTAGTACTACCTCAGTAACTGCTGTGTGTATGTATGTTTATTCTAGTACTACCTCAGTAACTGCTGTGTGTATGTATGTATGTTTACTCTAGTACTACCTCAGTAACTGCTGTGTGTATGTATGTATGTTTACTCTAGTACTACCTCAGTAACTGCTGTTTGTATGTATGTGTACTCTAGTACTACCTCAGTAACTGCTGTGTGTATGTATGTTTACTCTAGTACTACCTCAGTAACTGCTGTGTGTATGTATGTATGTTTACTCTAGTACTACCTCAGTAACTGCTGTGTGTATGTATGTTTACTCTAGTACTACCTCAGTAACTGCTGTGTGTATGTATGTTTATTCTAGTACTACCTCAGTAACTGCTGTGTGTATGTATGTTTACTCTAGTACTACCTCAGTAACTGCTGTGTGTATGTATGTGTACTCTAGTACTACCTGAGTAACTGCTGTTTGTATGTATGTGTACTCTAGTACTACCTCAGTAACTGCTGTGTGTATGTATGTATGTTTACTCTAGTACTACCTCAGTAACTGCTGTGTGTATGTATGTATGTTTACTCTAGTACTACCTCAGTAACTGCTGTGTGTATGTATGTATGTTTATTCTAGTACTACCTCAGTAACTGCTGTGTGTATGTATGTATGTTTACTCTAGTACTACCTCAGTAACTGCTGTGTGTATGTGTTTATTCTAGTACTACCTCAGTAACTGCTGTGTGTATGTATGTATGTGTACTCTAGTACTACCTGAGTAACTGCTGTTTGTATGTATGTGTACTCTAGTACTACCTCAGTAACTGCTGTGTGTATGTATGTATGTTTACTCTAGTACTACCTCAGTAACTGCTGTGTGTATGTATGTATGTTTATTCTAGTACTACCTCAGTAACTGCTGTGTGTATGTATGTTTACTCTAGTACTACCTCAGTAACTGCTGTGTGTATGTATGTATGTTTACTCTAGTACTACCTCAGTAACTGCTGTGTGTATGTATGTTTACTCTAGTACTACCTCAGTAACTGCTGTGTGTATGTATGTATGTTTATTCTAGTACTACCTCAGTAACTGCTGTGTGTATGTATGTATGTTTATTCTAGTACTACCTCAGTAACTGCTGTGTGTGTGTGTATGTTTACTCTAGTACTACTTCAGTAACTGCTGTGTGTATGTATGTTTATTCTAGTACTACCTCAGTAACTGCTGTGTGTGTATGTATGTATGTTTATTCTAGTACTACCACAGTAACTGCTGTGTGTATGTATGTATGTTTACTCTAGTACTACCTCAGTAACTGCTGTGTGTATGTATGTATGTGTACTCTAGTACTACCTCAGTAACTGCTGTGTGTATGTATGTATGTGTACTCTAGTACTACCTCAGTAACTGCTGTGTGTATGTATGTATGTGTACTCTAGTACTACCTCAGTAACTGCTGTGTGTATGTATGTATGTTTACTCTAGTACTACCTCAGTAACTGCTGTGTGTATGTATGTATGTGTACTCTAGTACTACCTCAGTAACTGCTGTGTGTATGTATGTTTACTCTAGTACTACCTCAGTAACTGCTGTTTGTATGTATGTGTACTCTAGTACTACCTCAGTAACTGCTGTGTGTATGTATGTATACTCTAGTACTACCTCAGTAACTGCTGTGTGTATGTATGTTTACTCTAGTACTACCTCAGTAACTGCTGTGTGTATGTATGTTTACTCTAGTACTACCTCAGTAACTGCTGTGTGTATGTATGTATGTTTACTCTAGTACTACCTCAGTAACTGCTGTGTGTATGTATGTATGTGTACTCTAGTACTACCTGAGTAACTGCTGTGTGTATGTATGTTTACTCTAGTACTACCTCAGTAACTGCTGTGTGTATGTATGTATGTTTACTCTAGTACTACCTCAGTAACTGCTGTGTGTATGTATGTATGTTTACTCTAGTACTACCTCAGTAACTGCTGTGTGTATGTATGTATGTTTACTCTAGTACTACCTCAGTAACTGCTGTGTGTATGTATGTTTACTCTAGTACTACCTCAGTAACTGCTGTGTGTATGTATGTATGTGTACTCTAGTACTACCTCAGTAGCTGCTGTGTGTATGTATGTGTACTCTAGTACTACCTCAGTAACTGCTGTGTGTATGTATGTGTACTCTAGTACTACCTCAGTACCTGCTGTGTGTATGTATGTATGTGTACTCTAGTACTACCTCAGTAACTGCTGTGTGTATGTATGTATGTGTACTCTAGTACTACCTCAGTAGCTGCTGTGTGTATGTATGTGTACTCTAGTACTACCTCAGTAACTGCTGTGTGTATGTATGTTATCTAACTGCATAAACTCACAGAACACAGTATGTTAATTATCTCTGCACTTGGTTCACTGCCTCATGTTCAGTACTGAGTGTTGTGTCGGTGCTGCACTGTCCTGTCTGGTTACTGTCCTGTCTGGTTACTGTGTCTAATGTCTGTTAATTTTTCATATTTATTGTTTCTAGTTCAAACTTGTGTATGCACGTTTGCACTTTGTACTCTTAGTTCTATGTTGAACCGTGTTGTTCCTGGAGGAACGAAATTTCACTCCACTGTGTACTTGTCTGTAGATGGAATGAAAATAAAAGCCTCTTGACTTGACTTAGATTACTTGGATGGTAAGATGCATAAAATGCTAAACCAACTAAGACTGAACTTTGGAGGTTCAAAAAAACTGAAAGCAAGCAGCCTAAAACACCAAGCACTGAAAATTACTTGTTCCCAATGGCTGTTTTGACTAGAAATAAATATAAAAAAAGGGTGTTCTCCGAATTTTGCACAGCACGGTATTTAATAACTGCATGAATGACTTTCAGTATAACATATACCAGCAAGTAATGCTTCACCAGCAACACACGAATAGCTTCCCAGAAGAGTACATGTACCACCTCTGCTCGAAACCTCTAATGAAAGCGTCAGGCGAGAGTGGATGGCTAGTTATACAGGAAGTGGATATGAGCTGACAGCAATGTGCCACATCCACTGTGGCATAAAAAACAAACAGGGTTAAGGCTGAGATATGACTGCTTTTTAATGGGATTACATCAATGATGATCTTCTCTGACAGCATAATGGCCAAACAGTTTCCTAAGTGAGGTAAAAGTAGAAAAAAAAACAACACATACAAAGCTATATCCTGTAATAAACAAGATTCGCAAGAAGTGAAAGCAGGAGAATGGAAACCGTCACACTAATCTGACGGCTCTCTTTCTCTGCGCTGCCGGCCACTGCTGTTTATTTCCCTTCCCAAGTTGCCTTTTTTGTCTCGCTAACTTGATCCACAGTGAGGGAAATCAAATTAAAAACCATTCAGCCTGTCAAAAGATGGATTTCTGCTCATGGATTCTTTGAGGGAAAGAAAGGACACCGTGAAACGTATGCCTCGATGGATAATTCACACGTGGGATGGACCGGAGGTTGAGTTATAGTGGAGGCGCACTTTGGGATTATCTCACTACCCCACTGCGAAGCAGATGTAGGCTACAGAAAGATTGCATTTTAGCACATATAATATTTTAATGGAACAACCTGGATTTTGTAAAGGAACCGCTTTATACAACACATCTATACTACATGCCTTCTGATTCTTGGTAATGCCTTTTAAAGCACACTTCAATCAGACCCTATTATACAGTTAGGCCAGCAGTTTCTTCTGTATCGTATTCCTGAATGATATGAGTAAAACAAGTCAACAATGTGTTTCATGTTTCTTTACACGTATCGCCTGTATTTACACATGGCTAGATGAAGAATATGCCGACCGAGCAAGTCAGAGAATGGAATGTATCAGTACACCGGATCAAATAGGACCAATTTGCTTTTGCTTTCAATTATGCTAACACGTTAATGCTTCGGTGATGGGCAGTTTTGGTGTTTGAATTCCTCACATTCTCGGTTTGTTGCCGTCTCATCAGCTATGACGATCAATAGCACCGAGCCTATACATAATAATGCAGAACTTCTTTTGCCAGTCTTTCACTTCCAAGAGGTAGCGTAAAGGAGAAGAGACAGAGACAGTGAAGGGGAAGCATACCTATAACAAGTTTTCCCAGCACTAGGGGATACACGTGGAGATATGGCGTAAGGGGAGAACGGGGGGACTCAGATTTTCGAAAAAACCCAATCTTGTCGCCAAAGGAATCGCTCTCAAAAGGATTTGAGGAGGCTCAAAGTCAATTTCGCTCATATTTGGAGAGGATTTGATATTTCATATTCTTACTTGACCATGAAACTCAGCAGTCAACTACAATAGAGGAAAATAACAAGCCAAACAACAGTGACAACAACATGCGTGTCTCGGCAGAGATGCTTTTGCTTATGCCTGCTGATGGCCCGGCCAGTGGAACAAATGAAAGGACTCTGTGAAAATTTTAAAAAGGAGGGATATTATGTTGTTGTTGTTGATATTTTCTGATTGTGTATGACAATTTTCAGATTATTTTGATATGCAGGGTGTGCATCGTAGACTAGATAAGCATGGGCAGGTCTCAAAACAAAGCAAATTATTTGAATCACCTTTGTACCCTGTATGTTTTCAGAAAGAGCAATAAGCAATTTGGTTACATTTGATCTTTAAATCTTAAAATTTTCAAAACAATATGAATAGGGTCACAAAATGCCTTAGTGTGTGTTCGCATGCACTTAATAATCCCATCATAATCAAATTTCTGCAGCTGTTATGTTAACAGCATACTCAGATTTCTTAGATCAGAAATCTGCTGAAGAAATGCTGATTTTAGTTTTAGTAATCAGGTTTCTCAGCGCTTTTATGCCCTTAATCTGATTTATTTTGACTCTCTCAGTTTGCAATCACGAGATGGTAACACATACTTTTGGAGCAATGCTGAAACCAACTACATGCTTGATTATGTAAAGGATTTAAATATTCTTTATCTTCTAAATTATGTATATTCATATTTTCAGGTTAA
The DNA here is from genome assembly GCA_021613375.1 of Megaleporinus macrocephalus. Lineage (NCBI taxonomy): Eukaryota > Metazoa > Chordata > Actinopteri > Characiformes > Anostomidae > Megaleporinus > Megaleporinus macrocephalus. The sequence continues at coordinate 45,022,346 of CM038708.1, forward strand.
GTGACTCATTAGAAAAAAAATAATGCCGTTTATTGGCCGATATATCACAATTTCTGGCATTTATTTTTAGAAAAACTGTCATAATATAAAAACACACCACCATATGGATGAGTTTGCGAATGCTATTATTAGCGGTGGGCCTTTATTCTACTTGTTTACACAGAAGTAGAAGAGTCTAGTAGTGAAAAACATTGTTATTAAGAACTTAGGGTCGCACCACAAATATTACTGCGATATTTCATAATTACCTCCTATTGCTATTGATACACTTTAGTCATGTTTAGATGGCTGCAGTAATCTTTCCACATTTTACAATGGCTATATTCTCAAACCGCGTAGACTATTTATAACCCATTAGGACCATCACATCTTTAAAGCCTCAATCATGACTGACTTCTCCAGTAATTCTCAAAGCTATTTGGGCACCATATTGTCTCATTACTGTTTTCATCTGTGAACAGTAAAAGCTATCAACCGGATTAACTTATTCCAATATAATGTGAAATCGGTCAAGTAGGTAGCAGCTGGCACCATATAAAAAGATGTAAAAGTAACATGTAAATAAACATAAATAAGCAAGTCAAAGGGCGAATTACATACTATCTAAACAGGTAACCATCCAACTGGGCTTCCTCACACACTTTCTATTAGTACAGAACAAAATGTTCCATGTGCCATTTGCTCTTTACATTTTAACCCAGTGTTACGCTGTAACTTATAGCTAGAATTGTCCTTCTTTTCCTGAATGATGCATGGATAAGGTCACTTGCTGGCCTCAGAGTGGCCCCAGTTTAAGATGGTCGTAAAACCATTAGTTACCGCCACAAAACTGCTTCCAAAATACAAGATGCGGACTCTTTACTACCTCCTGGTGGAGTACAGGCACCTCATACAAATAAAACATGAAAGTCCTGTAATCATTTCGCAAGTATTAAGATTAATTCATCATAAACCAAGCATGTGTAAGTTTGAGCCTTTAATATTTACATGTTTGCCTTTCTTATTTCAGTGAAATTTATAAGCGTAGAGTTCATAAGCACAGACATAATTAATACACTATAACAAAGCAGTAAAGACACCAGAGAAGCCATGTCCTCAGTTCTTGCTCGTCTAATAAGGCCTGAAGTCTCCGAGCATTGGCAACCTGCCACAGCAGCCGATGCCCACGATGGACACTTCTGCTTTTTCAACACCCATCTGAACACTGGTCCTCAGATCCGAAAAAAGTTGAACCAGCGGAGTGCATAACTAGTTTGTGTGTGTATGTGTGAGGGAGACAAAAAGCGCACATTTATGGTTGCAAAATCCAAAGTACTTAACGAGTGAAGGAACGTTCATGTAAGCTGGACCCCCTCCTCTCTACTGTCTGCCTGTCAGCAGCTTTGACACTTTAATCACCTGTCGTCCAACACAGCTGGCCTCCGCATGTCAGGCTGACAGAGCCCTCAGGCTGACGGACAGGTTTCCAGGGCCAACCCTTGGACGTTTCAGGCCACTCTTTTTTTTCGGTGAGGCCTCTCTGCGTCAGTGACACAATGTCCGCTGACACCCACCACCATGCCCTCATGTCACCTGTCAACTCCCACTCAATTCCTCTCTCCCCATGACCTTGACGCCTTCCGTATGATTCAGCCCTACCCACCAACGAAGTCTCAAACGTGGGGACGTCAGGTCTGGTTAAGATTTATAAATGAAACCGACGAGTGTCGCCGGTAGCTCAATTAAGTTACGATCGCTGAATCATGCCCCTCGAGACAGTTGGTCCTGTGGTCTCGTTACTATCGCGAGTCATGGATGGAGTTGAAGGGGAGCGGGAGCAGATTTCTGACAGCTTCTGACAGCCCGTGCCTTCGGGCTACGGCACTCATATCTACCTCGCTTGAACCTGGAACGCTCTGAAGTGAACCTTCAAGCTGGCTGTGGCCAATGAGAAATGACAAAATCAGAACTTCTGCGCTCATTGTAGTTATACGGCGTTCCATCCACACGCCGCCCTGGAGGGATGCTTTCAGTAGGCAGGGCTGAGATTGTTAAAAGAGCGAGCTAAAAATCATTATGAGGGTTAATGTTCAAACATAATAAAACGGGACGAGATTAGATCATTCAGGTGGAACAGTACGGCTGAAAAAAGCGTAGCTTCCCGCTTGCTTCGTGATGGTGGCGAAAATGGAAAAAGATCCATTTAGAGTACATTTGCTCTGGCCTTAAGGACTAATGCAGCCACGTATACTGGACTGTAACACTTGGTATGTTTGGTCATTTCCCTCCTGTTCTTCCTCTAAAGAGATAAAGGGAGGGAAAAAAAATGAATTCAATTTGCGAGAGGCGCTGGCGGCCAACCTCGCCCGTGTTTGTGGAGTTAATGTAAGAGCGGCTCTCCCAAGGGGTCGGAGAGACGAGACGCGGAACTCGCTGGAGAAACAGAAAGGAACAAAGGCTCTGAAGCTGGTCGTAGCGCTCCAGGGTCACAAGCAAATGGAAAAATAAAATTAAACTCCACCGTCCTGTCCAGCCCCTGCTCCCACTAACTCCCAATAGCTCTGCAACCAGTCACCTCTACTTTTCTCTTATCTCGATTCCTCTCCTTCTCATACACATATGCAAAAAAAAAGCTTTAGTCCCATAAGTAGACAAACATACAGAGCATTGCGTTGGGTTCCAGATGTTTTCTTGCTATTGGTTCCCATCCTTTTTCTGGCACAGTCACGCAGGGCATGAGGCAGGAGCCTGGTCTAGTGCTTGTCTCAATAAAACGGCTGCAAATATTCATACTTGTAGATTCTGAATGAGGAGAATATAAAACCATGGTCACTGCATTGTGACTGTGACGCGGCAGGGGCTTGACAATAGCAAATGGCCCTCACCCTCAAATGAACAACTTCTGGCCACATGCTAAGTGCCTCCCTATAACCAATCATACTTTAGGAGCCAGGATCCATGCAAATGTGGTCACAGGCCTTCTTAAAATGGTAAATTGAGAACGTAAGACACAGAGGTGAGGTAAAGAGAGAGGGGACTGATAATAAGCTATTTATCTGAAAGCTGTTCGCAGCTCTCCCCTCAGCATTAAAGTAAACAGGTTGCCATTAATGGCTCTGTCACACAAATGCACTGACGGTGCACTGTGGTGAAAATGATGGCTATCACAATAATCACCTCCAATACGTACAAGCTTTTAGAGCTCAAACACTCATGCAACAAATTGGCTATTACAAAATTTTGCTGAAATGATCTGCCGCTAACGTATGATGGTTCGTTCAGGTGCGAAATCACGCTCTGTGTAATTTCTTTAATAAAACAAAAAAAAAAGATCAACAGCAAAACTAAGCTGTTCAAATTCTGCATTATTACACATACGCTATAATAGGCTGTTATGAACCGTTTTCAGACAAAGCGGTGACTGCGTCACCTTCACCAGGCTCAGTTCTGACGCAATCGTCTTCAGACAGACAGGCCGTAACCCGACAGAAACATTATAAAATGGCCATCCTTCCGCGTGATTGGAACAGTTCACTTCACAGCAGGACACTTAGAGTGCCCAATTTAGCTAAGGAAGCTGGAAAGACAGCTTAGAAGAGATAGACAGAGTTGTGAACTGCATACTGATTCAATAATTTAAATTTTCTTATTAAGAAAATGAAAATGAGATTTCATTGCTAAAGAGGTTATTTTAGTCTGCAGTGCAGAAAAAAAATGAGTTGATGAGATTCTGGGGTTCGGCATGCAACCACTCAAGCACAAACTGTTTGCTGGGGTGTAAAGGACCATCCTGACATATCTAAGAAACTATTTAAAGAAACTGGGAGCTAAACTGCTAATGAATATATTAGCTTCTACGGAATACATAGGTGCGGTTTATGCAATTGCAAAATGCAGTTTGTGTTTCACACTTTTAGAGCAGCGGGTAATGTTTGTTTATTTGAGCTCAAGCTGTGCCTGTTGTCAGTGGGCTCTACTAATTATTGGCAGCTAGGAAGGAAGATATACCATATGCACAAAAGCATCCAGATCACATTACAGACGCAAGCATTCAGCTGTGCAAAGGCAATAATATCTAGAAAGCACTGACTGACATTAAATATTTTCACTTCTACGGAAGAGCCAAACAATGTCCCCATGCTTAACACCAAGCATTGGATAGTGGTGTATAACCCCCCCCAGGGTAGGGCTGCAGAGCAGAAAAGCTCCATTCTCTGGAGAGACTGAACTCCATTGAGTACCTTTAGACCACCAAAACATGATTCCACTAATGTTCATATAGTTGAACAAAATCAAAGCCTTATGGCAATGTTCAACATCAAGCATAATGCCTTCTCAGAGAGTACTTTCTAATAATACCCTTCATTTAAGAAAAAACATTGAAGATGTAAATGTCTACAAACTTGTGGACACACAGTGCAGCTAATCTGGCCAGTTTAGACTTTACTTGCATGTAATGAACAAATGAAGACAATTAGTTTTGCTATATTGAATTGTTATAGACTGTTATAGACATATCAGGACCGGACAGACGCGTGCAGATATTTAAGGTAGATTTATTCAACTTAGGTGTCCACCAGACAAAACACCAACACAAACAGAGAGCTATACGCATAAATGTATAAGGGCTTATACAAGAGCGCGAGGTCAAACAGGCAGAGGTCGAAAACCAGACACGGACAAGATTAGCAAAGCCAGAAACGACAAGGCAAAACGGGTAAACGATAAGGCAGGCGAACAGGTACATTACCAGGCAGACACAGCAAACAGGATTAGATGGGCAAGGCAAAAAGGCGATCCGAAACATGACAAACGGGTCATACACAAAAAGACAACAACAATAACAACGCTCAGTAACGATCAGGAAACTGGCTTAATACTTCGCAACATGCAAGTCCAAACAAAGAGCTTATTTAGTCCGTGATAATCAGAACTCAGGTGAGCCTGATCTACGAGTCATGTGACTGGAGTCATGTGACCTGCTGGTGTCTGCTGGGAGTTGATAGAGACTCCGAGGCAGCAGCGTTGGTGCGAGGCATGACATAGACGTCACTTTCTAAGATACTTGGAGTATCAGTCTCTTTCACATGTATGTTTTAGCTGAACTCATAAATACCCACAATAGTGCTATAGTAATAATTTCAAATTAGCCGTATTTGTGATAGTTTTATGTTAATGTAAAGCCAGTAAACCACTGCTTGTGGTTCCGTGCATGACCTCTGTCCAAACATATACACCTGGCACCCAAACGGTAATAGACGAGCTGAAAACCCTCAAAATGGGTCTGTTGGAAACTTGCTCTTATAAGAATCTATAGGCACGAAAAGAGAGTCTCAAGAAAAACATGCTCAAATGTAGTTTAATGGGAATTTGGACTTCAGTAGAAGTCAGCAGAGGGTCTGCATTATTACTCACAATGCTGCAGGTGTGAAATGATTGTTAGTGGCACGGTTCTGCTTTCAAAAGGGAAGGGAAAGGCGAGGAAAATGGAAAAGTGGAGTTATTGCGAAGGAAAGATATTGTACCGGTTTTCTCCATTCTCCTTCCATCTCTCGCTCTCGTTTTCACTCTCTCTCGCACTTCCCTGCAGGCACATTAGACCCCAGCCGGAGCTCCCTCACGCTGCATTTCAAATGGAAATTGAATGACAGGGCACTGTTTATACTTCCATTTGAAGCTCCAGTTAACTGTAGATTTTGATCAAGCATGCATTTGAAGTTTGACGGATGAAAAGCCATGTGTTTGAGGAATCGTGTCTTATGATAAGAACATGCCAACTGTGTTGCATGAACCACCCCACCCCCCCGGCCCCTTTTAAGCCTATGTATCAATAGATGCGGACAGGCCTTATGAGCAAACGATGGGGGAAAATGATAGCGAGCGCGCGCGTCCCCTCCAGTGAACCGACTGCTGACAGCTTGCGCAAATCACTGGTGTCGTCCAAGGCAATGGTGATATGACACGGCCACACTGGTGTCATAATTCTTCGGTAGGTGTAGCAGCTGCGCCAATCACTCGTTACTTCTGTCATTCGTGAAGGAAGTATTCTGTGATTTAGGGTTTAGGTTTTAACAGCCGGTCCTTAGTGTCTGCCCTCCAGCGCACTGCCAGTCATCAGGAGATAGAGCTAGAGTTTCACTGCGCTTTTTAAAAACAAGACTTTTGGTAGAAGCACTTTGGTCTTCTCTATGTTGTCGCTGACAGGTGTCAGCAAGCATCAGCCAGCATCCCTTTGTAGCAGTTATTAAAAGAACAATGGTAACACTTTCCTGTAGGCTACTGTAGCGTTCAAGGATGCCTGACTTCTACGTAGGCTTGTCTCAACAAATCACCTCAACCTACGGAGAACATTAAAAATATAAATTCCAACAGGTGCTGTCTATTATAAAGGCTGCTTTTGTCAACTTTGATGTCATATTGATATAACACCTATGTCAGTTGCCAGGAAGCTGTAGGATACGGCTTTCTATAATAATATACTCTGTAGTTTAGAGTATATCACAGTGACTGAACACTGAGCTCAAATAAATAATTCAAATCTAAACACATTGGTTGAAACCATTTACATTGACATTATGTTAAATTACCATGTAGCACCATAATAAATGCAAATAAACTTAAATAACACAAAATTGAATATTTTAAGCAGCTTCTGGGGTAGTTTGGCGAATGTTTGGCTCCAGGTTTCTCCTAGCCATCACACATATTTAGTATATAACATCATCAGCACATTGGTTCAACATAATTAGCCAAACCACAGATTGGATTATGGCTACAATTTATTCTAAACTGACCAATTAATGAGGGAGGTTGGTTGATTAAATAATACTGAAATATGTAAAATCACTATATTTTGTTTCACTGTTATTCATATTTATTAGTGTTGCACCAATACTGATCTTTATGATACAATAAAGTCATTTCTGACACACATACAGATGCCAGTAGACAGACATAACGTTGGCAGTGTGGGAAGATGAGCTGCCATATTTACTCACAGCTAAATATGTAATAGCGGTAATTTGTGGGAAAAACACACTAACAGGAGCCGCTTACCTGAATGTCTGAGCGGCTTCTTTAAGTAATCACTCATCTGCTGCTGTGTAGCGCTTACAGTTAATGTTAGTCCAGATTGTTATTGAAAGAGCAAAAGGAAGCTTCATGTAATCATAGCCTTTAACCTTTATTTAGCCTTTTGTTGATTTAATATATAATGCATATAATCCAACAAGTAGACAAGTAGATGCCATTTATTCAAACGGAATGTTTTATTCATAGCAGAGAACATAGATTTGACCATAATAAATAAAAATCTAAATTGTATCAGTTTTTTTTTCAGATTTTATCAGATATGTATCAGATAATTTTTTTGTATAAAAAAAAAATCTAATTGTATCAGGTATCGGCCTATATTTAAGATCAGGTATCGTATCAGGAGGGCGACACGGTGGTGTAGTGGTTAGCACTGTCACCTCACAGCAAGAGGTGCTGGAGTGGGTTTCCTCCGGGTACTCAGGTTTCCTCCCACAGTCCAAACACATGCATGTTAGGTTGATCGCTCACTCTAAATTGGCCGTAGGTGTAAGTGCTTGTGTGTTGGCCATGCGATGGACTGGTGATCTGTTCATGGTGTACCCTGCCTTCGCTTGATGACGCTAGGATTGGCTCCAGCCCCCCCATGACCCTGCTTAGCGGAAGATAATGGATTAATGGATGGATGGCCATCACATCAGTAGGGAAAAAGTGATACCATTGCATCTCTAGTATTCTGTGTATTATTAGATTCACTTTTCAGAGCAAATAAATGTTTACTGACCAACAGCTTTTTAATTACAGTTTTCTCAGGTGTTGAAAAGCTTGTGCACAGTACAGCTGTAGGCTGTTCACAGAAAAAATTCTCACTTCTGTTCAACAAGCTTGGCAAGTCAGGTCATATTAGCACTAGTATGTTATTGTGACACACATCTTGGTCATTTCACTCCAGGAAGTGTCATGAGATGCTAATGTCAGAAAAAAATAACCCCACATATATGCTAGTAACATTTACATCACATGCAAATGCTGGCAGACGCAACCCTTATGCCTCCTGACGGCCACTGAAATAAGCCTTTATCAGTGTCTACACAGATCTACATCAAGGGCTTATGTCAGTGTCATTTAGCCTTACGGACACTGTCTTACACTACAGTGTGACCAGAACAACCAAGCAATGTTCCAGTGTTGCTCAAAAAGGACCCCTGTTTAAAGTCATGACATTATAATATTAACCTGCCACCTGAGCGCGATGAGATAATATTCTTTCACATCACAGTGATTCTACCGTTTCATTTTTCGTTCTCGCAAGCGGAAGCTGGTTAAAGGTTAAGTTGATAATGAGTGGCCTGATCCATTTGTACTGTTCTTAATGGCTTAAACAGTTGCTTTCCGTGCCCACCTGGAGCAAAGTACTCCTGTGCTAATGAGATGCTTTAGATGTTTTAAATGAGCGTTTGACCCACTGTGGAACCGGACCCACGCGCTGCTGTTTATCTCCTGGTTTGTCCTTTTGTCTAAGTACTGATGTGGATGCTGATTGTGGTACGGAACGTGTAATTAATGGCCTTGGTGGCCAAGGTCAAGGCAAGGTGGAAGGCAGCCAGGCACAAATGGTTTTCAGGGGAGGGCGGGTGGGGTTTAACTGGAGACAAACTTTCACGCATTAGGACCACCACTGTACTCAGGCAAGAGAGACTGGGACAGAGTAGGGGCTGGAGAGCAGGCCACAGTGGTAGCTTCTCTAATCCAGCCAGAGTCTAGCTGAGAAACAGCCGACAACACAGTCTTTTTCCTCTCCATCTCCTTTGATCCACAGACACTGTAGCAGCATGAAGGGGACTACAATCCTTGTACGGAGGAAGAGCTGTCACGGGGCTATAAATATTAATTTTAATTAATTTCCCTTTCCCGTTAGGGCCAAAGGCTAGCAGAGATTTATAGCAGCCAGAGCCTTTTCAAGTGGTCATATGTCACAGTATCTGAGGCTGAATTGGAGAGATGAATACAAGAGCCAACACAATCACATTTTTGTAAGGCAGTGGTTCTTATCCTGTGGAGAGGAAGACTCATATATGCAGAAACGGTCTACAAATGTAAAGCACATCATCATCAAAAACCAAGTAATCACAGAGGATCATAAACTAACACAGACAGTGAGAGAAAGAGAGAGAGAGCAGAACCAGCGGAGGCTGAGTACATTAATGCATGCTCATGCCACACTCCCAGAAATCCATGCTCAACCACACAGTGTTTCTCTCATACACACACGTACGCTCACCCACACACAGCCTAGAGGACCATCCTTGGCCCAGCTCTCTGGCCTGCTTTGCCTTCATGCTTAATGACTAGCTGGATTTCTGCTTTTAAGGGGATCCTGTATGCAATATTCAGAGCGTGAGCCTGGTTTTAGCACAGGCATATACACCACCAGCACCCAGGCACTCATCAAACTTTAAACGTATTCCAAGCCTTCCTGCACTCCTTACTTAGGGTTATGGAACACATGAACACGTCCACGTTCAGATGTGAGCGAAATCACAACAAAGCAAGACATGCAATAGCTAAACAAACTCATAGACAGATGTGTATAAACGCATCAGTGCATCATAATGCATCCATCTGAAGGTGGATATACAACTGCATTGATCTCAGAATGTTCAAATCATGAATTATAAGCAAGTGAGTGCAGGGTTGGAAGGGTTTTTCACTCTCGTCTATACATCCTAGGCAAGCTATTAGGATAATATAGCCACAAATTAAGCTGAACATCTTTGCAGGTAATATTTACAGAATTCATGGCCTAATTCATATTGCTAGGGTAACTTGCAGTGTTGATTGGCAAGTGTTAAGGGGATGGTTGGCACAAAAAAATATATAATTGAAAAGAATTAGGAAACATATCGTCACTGTCCAAAGAAACATGTATCTCTATTTTTTAATTCCTTTTTATTTTTCTATATCATTTGAACGCAGTGGTTGCTGCTTACATTGCATGAAAATTTCAGGGAGAATGGACCAATAGAAACGCTGCAAAATAACACTGACATTGATTCAAAGCCCTCTCCGGTAAAGCTGCCAGTTTGGAGATTTTTTTTTTCTTTGAACAGCAACAAAATAAACATTATCTGAGCCTTTTAACCAACCAAGAAAAAAGTCAACGTCAACCAAAACATTTTGAATGAAATGTTATGAATGCTTTCTTTATTTTATGACTGGCTTGTATTAAAGAGCAAAAAGTTTAACACTAATAAGAATAAAACATCCATCCATCCATCATCTTCCGCTTTATCCCGCAAGTCAGGGTCATGGCGGGGCTGGAGCCAATCCCAGCGTCATTGGGCGAAGGCGGGGTACATCATGGACAGGTTGCCAGTCCATCGCATGGCCAACATTCATGCACACACTCACACCTACAGGCAATATAGAGTGACCAATAAACCTAACATGCGCGTCTTTGGACTGTGGTACGAAACCGGAGTACTCTGAGGAAACCCACTCAAGCACGGAGAGAACATGCACACTCCACACAGAACCAGGACCTCATGTCAGCTAGTCAGTAACACTTGTCATTGGCTTCTGAATTACATATCAAAATATAGCTGACTGCTACTAATGCTTTAATAACCCATTTCCACTGTAATGTTTATAAATGCTTCAGAGGTTTTGTAAGAACTAGGGCTGAAACGATTCCTCGAGAAACTCGAGTAACCCGATTACAAAGAATCATCAATCCGAGGGAGCCATTACTAAGCGTAAATCTGAAGAAAGACATGACTGAAGTTTGCTTCTTATGTGTAACCTTTGCACCATTTAAGGTAAAAGAGGGAATTCAAATAAGAAGCCAACTTCAGAAAGCAAGCTACTGAGCTTTCCCAGGAAACTGATAGACTCCTAGCCGAGCAGGACATCAGTGTTTCAGTCAACACGTCCAGTCCAAAGAGCGGAGCGACACACAGTAACAATGACATTTAGCGTAAATCAGTGTGATGGTGAGTTGAGATGAAGGCTAGTAAAGCGTGTATGTTAATTATGGTTATATATATAATGACTAGTTAAGAAAGTTAGTCAGTGTGATTGTGAGTTGAGATGAAGGCTAGTAAAGCGTGTATGTTAGTTATGGTTATATATAATGACTAGTTAAGAAAGTTAGTCAGTGTGATTGTGAGTTGAGATGAAGGCTAGTAAAGCGTGTATGTTAGTTATGGTTATATGTAATGACTAGTTAAGAAAGTAAGTCAGTGTGATTGTGAGTTGAGATGAAGGCTAGTAAAGTGTGTATGTTAGTTATGGTTATATGTAATGGCTAGTTAAGAAAGTAAGTCAGTGTGATGGTGAATTGAGATGAAGGCTAGTAAAGCGTGTATGTTAGTTATGGTTATATGTAATGACTAGTTAAGAAAGTAAGTCAGTGTGATGGTGAATTGAGATGAAGGCTAGTAAAGCGTGTATGTTAGTTATGGTTATATGTAATGACTAGTTAAGAAAGTAAGTCAGTGTGATGGTGAGTTGAGATGAAGGCTAGTAAAGTGTGTATGTTAGTTATGGTTATATGTAATGACTAGTTAAGAAAGTAAGTCAGTGTGATGGTGAGTTGAGATGAAGGCTAGTAAAGCGTGTATGTTAGTTATGGTTATATGTAATGGCTAGTTAAAAAAGTTAGTCAGTGTGATGGCGAGTTGAGAGTAAGGCTAGTAAAGCGTGTCACAAACAAACACACAAACCCTTTTCCTTCACAGAAAAATACACAAACTAAATATCAGGTGGTGTTTTTAGCAATTTGGAGCCTAAAATGCACCAAATTCAAAACAGCAAGAATATTCAGTTTAGTCTGTTTGCAGTAAGTGGGTTAGCAAGTGTAGGACAGGCTTCAGTAGAGTAAATGAGTGTACAGTAGCCAGTCTTGTGAACTTATAGTATGATGTATAGGTCTGGTAATACATTTCAATAATAGTAATTACTATAATGTTTTCTTGAAAGCCTTACTATATGCAATATACTATACTATATTTACTATACCTCTTTAATACAGCAAAAATACTTCAATTACTTGATTAATTGATTGAATAATCGGCAGAATACTCAATTACTAAAACAATCGATAGCTGCAACACTGATCGAAAGGGCAGTCATTTCTCATGCACTTTGTTTCTTTTAACTCTAAGCCAACCCACCTTATTCTCCTCTCATCCTTTGAGCAAAATGAAATGGCCTACTCAATCTTGAGTAATTCCGAAATAATTCTATGACGTGCTAAAAGAGTGAAACACCTGACTGACACACATTCGTTCACAACTGGCACACATTTATAATGCATACACACATGCATATAGGTGCTCATCAAGCCAAACCCAGGAGACGACAGAGGCAGGTTAAGCCCCTCAACTGTCAGTGATTGAAGGAGCTGACTTTCGTTAGTGTATTTTGTCCCTCGTGGGCTCCCATTTCCCCACAGCTGTCTATCTCCCCTGGGCCGCCTGTCCCATTGGCAGGACACATTTTCAGGGACATTGTGTTTGCATCGTAGGGTCATTTAACAGTAGCTGTCACCTGCAGCTATCTGGTGTCTCTCTCTCTCTCTCTCTCTCTCTGTCTTTCGCTGCCTCCCTCTCTCTCCATTTCTCTCTGTGCCTTGCCCTGGAGCTGTCTCCATGCAGAATCCGTGCCCGGCCTGGAGAGGGATGGCTGCTGCCAAGCCCAGGGCAGTGGCGACGGCAGCCGCTCCATAAATAGCCCCAGTGCAGCCTGTGACATTGCCTGCCTACGACAAGATAATCATGATGAATCGCTCTGCGCCCAACGTCGTTTTTTCCCTTTTTCCGCCATCATTCGTCTTTACATCAAGAGGACAGGTATGCCATGAAAGAGTGAGATTGTGAAGGAGAGAGAGAGTGAGAGAGAGAGAAAGAAAGAGACAAAAAGAGTGAAATCCAGCTGCAGGAGTTGAGCAGCAGTTGGGAAAGTGGAAGTGCAGGACCCGGGAGAAGATCCGAGTCGGGCCAGAGCTGGGGGCGGGGCGTTGGCAGGATCTAGCCAGCATGCGGGTGGGCTTGGACTGATAAGACCACACTGCTCTCGGTTCACTGGACATCTGGCTGCGCCCCTGGCACGAAGAGAAGCGCTGCACATGACGCTCCCAGCAACCCTCCACTTACATTTAATATTCAGCCTAGGAGGATTCGCCAAATGATCCATTTAAACTGGCAAAGTGTTGTTCACAGGCATAGTTTTCTTTCCTAAATGTTTGTATTCAGATGGAGACGGCAGCAGGAGAGACAGGCTTTTTTCTAATTACTACTGATGCAGATACAGTGGCAGGCAGGAGGGCCGATCGATGCAGGTGGAGAAACATTCAGAGTAGATGAATGCATAATCAGGGAGGTATGGCAAATGGCCAGTAAATTGCAAAACTCAAACCTGAATAGAGCTTTTCGTGCTGTCACTGCAGAAAAAGTCTCAATTGTTGGTAAATTTTCATCTGTTCATGTCTTTGTATATGGTGGTTATCATGCCGTCCATCAAGACGATGCCGAAAACCTTTTGAAAATAGAAAAGTGAAGCATTCCTTCATATAATAATGCCAGGCACTGCTGTCAGAATGAAATGCTAACTGTCTTCCACGAACAGGCGACTCTCCTCAGAACAGAAGTCCAGCCATATATTATAAAACGGATGACACCTTTTATGGAGAGGATACGGAGGGTAGTAAATTCTGATCCTGCATAAGTGCTTTAGTGCAAAGGTACTTCGATTGAATAAAGTCCTACTTGAAAGCGGACTGTTCTGACTGCACCTCAATCATTCAAAGGGAAAAGCAGAGACCTTAAGATTCACCTATGAAACAATAAAAGGGGGAAAGGCAGCAGACAAGCAAAATATCGCTGTGGACAGAAAAGAGCAAGAAAAAGCCTCTCGTACTCGTGACTACATAACACTGCATCATCCCTAGGACTTCTGCCAATGTCTCCTTCTTGCCTCGGTTCTGATCACTGATCAGAGACCAGTGGCTAGCAAAGCACCGCTTTATGTTTATCAATCGGATTAGTGGACTTCCCAGCAGAGCTCTTAAGAGAGCTGAGAGCACTCAGATCAGCGCAGAGAAAGAACCATTGACAAAGCCCAGGTCAGGGCCTGCAGCCGCATCTGTCTCTGCGTCCAATGTCCTCTATTCATCTGGAGAGCATCCTGAGGTTGTATAGCGACAGCGGCAGCTCCAGGCCGGCTGGCTGCAGCTGCTGGCCATTAAGGAAAGCTGCCGGTGGCCTTGTTAGCTCCTGCTCAGGGTATATCAGCAAACAGCTGCCCGGCAGGGGGTGGTGAAATAAGCAGACGGAGATTCAGGAGCCATCACGTCTTGTTTTCCATCCTGGCTGTCCTGGCATTTCTTCGAGTGATATAGGAAAAGACATGCACACGCACACACGCGTACACGCTACAATACACACGGCTAATGTCATTTCTGAAGGCATACGCCATCTCAGTTAGATTACTGGGAAACCTGTTGGAGCGCTAACAATGACATCTGGGCTGATGGATTCCGCCGTTAGACAGACGGTGCTTTCTGTCCAATTTTTCTTAAACGGTGCACGGTGGCCGGAACTGGGCAATAGGGAGGAGCGAAGCATTACAGGGACCGCGCTTCCCCAGAAAACAGATAATTGGTGTAATAAGTGTCGACAGCTAACAGCTTAAAAGCTCTCAAATGAACGTGGTTTGTGAGGCGCATGATTGCCTCGCCTCCCCACAGAGCGACAGAGACACAGAGAGAGACAGATAGAAAGGTCTGTGGTCAGTACCAGGGAACTGATGAGGTAACTCTGATCAGGGAAAATTCCCACTTGCAGTCAGATGGAGTCAATTAGATCAGACATTTTTCGTGTTCAAATTAAGCTTCTTTACCTTAACCTTGAGGTGGGCAGTATGACAGTACTTTATAGCTTTTGCGTTACATAAGCTTTTCTGAATGTACTGTGGATATACTGTTGGCAGTACATAAGCAACACTAACTAATTTACAAAGAGAACAAATGTAATGTTGGGTTTATTGCAGTGAAACATGTGAAATATTAAATCTAAGTGACTGTATTCATAGTTTTTGGGTTTTGATTGGATTTTCTTGTTCCTACCTATAAAAACATTGTGACATATATTGTATTTAAATATACTGGTGTGAAATTTTTGCCATATCGCCCACCCCTAATTTAGCACTAGAGCTACAGAGCTGTTACAGTACGTTAAAAGTCAAGAGTCGCCCAAATTTTTTCCATAAACACATCCAGGTCTTCATAGAGGTTGTGCAGATTCATTAAACAATAAAATATGATTTCACATTCTACAGTAAGTCCTACTGTGGCTTAAACCACATCTACCTTAAGAAGCACCTGCATGCTGGTGAAGAGAGGTTTTTGGGGATGTATTAACTAAAAAGAGTTTGGGTGACTATTGCTTTTGGTAGCAACATCACTCTAAAGCAAAATTCGAACACCAAACATGTATTGGCTGACTGATTACATCTGTGGCACTAGACAGTCCACAAAAGATAAAAAAAATTGCTTAAGATACAACATTAAGTTTAAGTTATGAAGATACAAGTGATGAATGCCAAAACACTCAAAAAAGACAGTATTATATTCCAGTGCATAAGGTAATTGAGAACTTGTAGGCCCAGAGAGATGTAGCTCTCCCGTTATTCCGACAGTGTTGAGTGATGGCCACTCCTGATGCTCAGTGGAACCTCTGCGATATCAATGTCACATATGAGAATTTATATCTTAATAACTGGCTACGAATGAAGAATGGTGAGCGCACATTCATAGACGACCCGTTCAGAACAGTGCTGTGATCGTTAAAAGTTACTAGCTCTGCCAGGAATAAAATACTGTTGTGTTATGCTATAATACAGATTAGTTTGGGTGTAACATAAGTCAGTACCTGCAATTTTCATGTCCAGCACTCAAACTATATCATCAGATACTGTTTAAAACATCTTTCCCACTGCTACAAGTACCACATTACCTAGACTCTCGTGTCCAATGAGTTATGGTGGGTGGGAGTTCCATCCTTCATCAAGGTGTCAGCAAATTTCTAGCATCCTATTCACCCAAGGGAGTGAGTAAGTGGTGATAATAAGATATCACCTTATCATCTCACTTCTTTAATGGCTATAATGAGGCTTCCTTGTTTTAGGGTCAGAAATAAATCACAAAATTCAATAGTGTGGTCAATTGTGCATTAAATGCCAGTTACGGCATAAACTTCTAAGCCCAGCCCCAAATAACGAATGGGAGGAAAACAAACTTCTTCCTACATATTATTTCTCTTCGAAACGTGGTACAGAAAAAACATCCAACCAATTTATTATACAACCGCGTCAGATCGTTTAGATCATAAACCTGATGGAGCAGGCATATGAGAAATATCCCTATTATCATAACTATTATTTGCACCTTTCCCAGCGGTGTAATACCCCTCATACAGCACCCAACAGATGAAACAAATCATAGCTCCTCACTCCATCAAGTTCTACAAAACTGTTTACACAGAATATTGTACAAGTGTATGATTGACAGCCAGTGAGGTTGTAATATACAGCACAAACAAAGAAACATCAGAACAAGATTGATGGGCTAGGGCAGGTACGGGCAGGGTTGACATTTCAAAGAAAATGAAACATCTTCCTCACGCTCATCGGGAACAACAATAAATGATTATCCAAATGGTGCCATGCCATTGTTCGCCACATAAGGTTACAGCTAGGCATGCACCAGGTATTGCTTGCAGATAAATGAACATTATTATTGTCTTGATATTGAAAATATGCCAGATAATGTTGCACATGCACTGAAGCTTGTGTAAATCCATGTCCTGTTGCCAGTGGTGGAAATTTTCTGGACCCCACAGTGGCCCCTGATTACCACTTTTTTAGATGTGAAGTGTGACAGAAACTTTAGTCACAAACTATATTTTATTTTAGTTAGTTCTTTAGCCAACTAATATAAAATAATGTTATGCATTCCATACAGCAGACTCAGGAGATCATCAATATTCTATCGTCCAACTGTGCCCTGGAACCATTGCCGACTGACAACATTATCACAGCGTGTGTGTGTGTTGGCAGATAAGTGAGGAGAGTTTCTGCACCACCAGCCCATCCTGTCTGAGAGGCTCTGAGCTTACAGATGCTCTTTCAGCCCAGCGATGAAAACACGCAGAAGCCTGCTTAAACTTGTAAGCTAACTTTGCAAGCTCATTTACAGTCTCTATATTGCTTCTTGCTGGAACAGCTAAACTTATTGTAGCCTATTTTTAATATTATCATCATGAGTTTATTAACAAGATCACGAGAGAAGACATTCAGCGCACGGAAGGCTGCAGCACAGCTTTATCTGTTTAACAAGCACAACCACTGCTTTAAAAAAGTGCTTGCTTGCACTGCTGCAAAAGGTTCTGGAAACACATTTAGACTAATAAAGGCACAAATATTTAAATCGCTCAATTTGAATGGGCGAGTCATTTTACTATCATCAATTGGCTTAAGCCCACTCTTTAAATAAAATGGTTCTTCAAGCCTGACATTGCAGGAGTAGCCGAATTCTTTTTTTGTGCTACATTTGACCCTTAAAAAAGGTAAAAAATAGCTCCATATAAAACCATCTCAGCACATTCTCTATCTGTACAATGATACAGAGAATACAGGGTTCTATTCAGAACATTTCTCTTTACTAAAGAACCCTTGAAGAGCCATATTTTCCCATTATCCCATTTTACAATGATTTCCACAGTAGGCCATCCACACAGAGCATTCAAGACTGTTTAGAGCTACCAATTATATTAGCCTATTTTCAGAAAATAGACTGTAAAATGTGAATACTAATTTATTTATTGTGGATTTTTTTAATAGTATGTTTATTTGCGACACTTTCAGCACTGCTTAAAAGTCGGAACTACAATGTTTTTATCATATAGCCTGCTCTTAAGTTATCTTCAGTATTTTAAAACAAATACTGTTATAGCCTTGTATCAGGTTCATCACTGGGTAAAATCTTAATCTTAAAAAATTGTCTTTTTTTTACAAAACGGCTATATCTATTGGCCTAGCCTTTCGATAAGAGTAAAATCATGTAAAATATCTACCTGTAGTAATGTGAAAACAAATAATTATACTTAATAAACATAATAATTAATAAGATATTAATAAAATAAATACAGTTAAATAATTATCGACTTATGATATCAGTAACAGCCACAGATATGTGTTCATTATTGGCCAGGAAATTCCATATTGGTGCATCTCTAGTTACATAAGATAAAAGATTACCCCAAATTACAATTTGAAAGAGTGCAATTTTCAAACCACACAAGCTGCAGTGTAAGTTACAATCTACATTATCAACAGCACTGTCTGAGGTAGTGAACTACTTGTAGATTACACAGCCAACTCAGTGTATCTCACATTGCTTATTATAAAATTGTTAGAATAACATATTACGACTTATTACTTGACTATATGTACTTATTTTAAGCATTTTACTGGCACAAGTGTATTATTCTATTTGCACAATTTCAGCAAATCGGGGGAAATAAATTGATATTTTCTGTAAATAATTTTGCCTGAAAATGTAAAAAAAAGGATTCTTTGAATGACTTCATAATGAGCAATATTACACGTATTCACTAAACTTTGTGTGGGTCACCCCGACAAGAAGCACCACTGTTCTGTACGTAACAACATGACCACAACTAATTTGCAGTCTAGTGCATAAAAGCATTTAAGCCTCAGTCTAAAGAAGGATTTGCTGGTCTTCTTGGACAAAAAAAGACCTTGTTTTGTTTTATATTTTTACAATTCAAAGAAATATTGGTCTGAAAAAAAATGCAATTAGGGTTTTCACAGTTCTGGCTGTTATATGAGCTCAGACTTTTGTTGTTTACTTATGAAAAATACACTGGGTCTGCATATTCTAGGCGGGAAATATGATGAGCCATTACTGCTGTCATTTGGCAGCTAAGAGCGCGGCTTGTTTATGGTTTATTGTAATTGAGTTGCAGTCTCGGAGTTGGCGAGCTGGCCAGAGTGAGCACAATGTCGAGCTCCAAAGTGACCCTCGGGAGCAGGAAAACTCAGCAAGTAGGTCACTCCATCCACTGGAGAGTTCACTACCAAAGTCCAGTCTGAAACTCTGTCCCTGTTCAGCACCCGTATAGCTCAACTGAGATAAGGAGAAACACCCAGCACTGACAAGACTAGGAAGGATCTCTCTCTCTCTCTCTCTCTCTCTCTCTCTCTCTCGCTCTCTCCTCCGTCTGGTCTGAGGCGCCAGGTCAAGGTCAGCGAGCGTGTCACAGAGAGCATCAGACTGCACACAGCAGTTGGACAGGGCAAAGGCTGCCATGCTAAATAACTCGATTGTCACAGCAAAGCACTTGCGTCTGGACGGACAGACTCAGCTGAGGCCGTGGCTCCAAGCTATTAGTCTTCAGATCCCGTCTGAAGAGGGAGCGTGTTGATATTTCACAAACCTCAGCTGGGGCTTCGGTGGTATTGCTGGAAGACAGTTATCTTTGACAACGGCAGGAGCTGAGGCATGCACGAGGCAGATAGAGGGGGCCAGGGCTGAGAGAGGAGGGGAGGAAGACAAAAAGAGGAGTCACTGCGGCATGGACCGAGCGAGGGAGAGAGGGAAGGAAAAGGAGAGATGGAGAGTGGCCGGGTGTCAGAACGCGTTTTTGAGTCTCCCTCAGATGTCTGTCTGTGCTGGTTTCTCCTGTCACAGGAAGTGCTTGTCATCCTTTCATGAATAAAAGTCCTTAAGGAACGAGTGTGGATTGGGCTATGTCCTCCCGAATCTTATCTGACAATGGAAAGCGGAGATTTGTACCCACCGAGGATGGAGAGCGGTCTGAATCGGCAAAATCTGTGTTCTATAAATATGTCATCGATAATATTTCTCATGTGTATCGTACAGTACACACGATTGGCTATGATTACAGTGCTTTTATCTCAGATGTAAAGAGACAGCATATTCAGACTGAATTCAGTTTCAATACACATCAAAGTCAAGGCTAATTTGCTAATGGCTACGTCTAGACTTGGAATAGTTTAGCAGGCCAGGACGTGAGCTTGTAACGAGAGTGTCAGGGGACAGCCATACAGCGATTGTGGGTGAATAATAGGTGGGAAAGATGACTTATTAGGATGGGAACAAGCTAATTGTGAAACGTCTGAATCAATCCAACAAGGTACACTGATCGATACTGTCAGATGGACCTTAAGCCTGGTGTTTTCGCTTGGATGTAACTTTCCTCATGCTTTTGTATTCATTTCCTCCTCTTTTGGTAACTCTTTAGTTACACCCAGGCTTATGCAAATAAACACATGAAAACCTACTGGATATTTTTGTGTTGTTATACCGCTCTCGCTGCAGAAAAAGTGAGTTTATGAGTTCCTTCACTCACACTCGGGATCTCCGTAACTCAGTCTGAGCTAATTTTGGAGATGCACAAACAAACAGGCAAGTGTATGTACATAAGATCTCCTGTGCACCTCACAGAACGAGCAAATGTTCAGACACACTTTGGAAAAGTGGAAGTAGTGTGGAGGGTTTGGCTTTCACAGACAACGTTGAGCTGCCTCTGAGGGTTCTGATCTTTTTGATGTCTGTGAAAAAACTGTACTATTTGACAACGACATTCCAACGTCAGAGGCGACTTCTCGGTTTGTTCATGACGCTGGTAAAAGATCACATACATGTGATTTAAATTATGCTGCATTTTAGCCATCCAGGAAATTACATTTGGTGTGCAGGATATGAGTTATCAATATCAATTATACGCATGCTCTAATTAAATTACTGTTCACAGTCTATAAATCACATACTATGTACAAAAACACACTAATAAATCATGCTCAGTGCGTATATGCCATTAGACCTCAGCGGAATTCTTGAATCTTTAGATTCCTGTTGGTTGGTTAGATCCTTTAAAACAAAACATTTATCATAAAATAAGAAAACAACGCTATTATTATATCAGGCTGCAAAAAATATGTGCCTATAGAGCCTTAAACCGAGTCTGCAATCCTAAATGAGACTCACATTCTATCACAGGTACTTCACTCGTGACTGATCTGAACATGGATCACTACGTTAGAAGAGGAATATGAAATTGGTCATCCATCCAGTAAATCGGCTAAACTGACTATGAAAAATTACACCTGCTCTGTGGTGGTCCTGTGTGGGTCATGACCATTAAAGAATAGAGTATACAGAGAAACAGATGGAATGCAGTCTGTAATTGTAGAACTACAAGGTACTCCTATATGGTGAGTGTAGCTAATAAAATAGACGATGAGTGTAGATACAAAGAGGTGCACTTAGTAAAGTTCATGTATGTGGTAAAACAAAAAAGACCTCTCGCAAGAGAACAGTTCCTTTAGCATCCAATAGCATTTTGCTAGCTAGATTGTTTTATTTTTTTGGCTGTGTTGTCGACTGTACTTTAGAAGTTAAAAGTGGAGGGATTACAGGAACTTGGTGGTGGGTTTAGGGGGGTTTACCCTTGTGTGCAACAGATTTTGCTGCAATACAGCATCAAAAGCTTAGTTACAAAATCATGTCTAGCCCTGTGACACATCCATAAACTTCTCTGTGAAAGACCAACACATTCGCACTCCAAATGCAGCAGCAGTAGCCGCAGCAGATCACTGGTCAATGAACCGTGTTTCAGACCTGTGTTTAGCCTCTATTATGAAACACGGAGTGGAGGTTTGCGCACACACACATACGCAGGGCAGGTAGACGAAACATTCGCAGATACTCACACTCACAGAGAACTGCTGATTCTGCAGATCCTCTTTTCCGCTGATGGAGGACAAAATAATGCTCACAAACTAAATGTCAGTGGAGACACTGAGATCTTCTTCAGTTTTTATTCCCCCTTCAGCTTCATTCTTTTGTAACTCTGCTCCAAGGGAGTAGGTGGAAAGAGGGGTGGGGTCTCAGGCAGCCTTACAAATTGTAACACACATGGAGGTCTTATGGAAATATGCTCATAAAGTACTGTTCAAAAAAATTGGAATCATTTGTCACGGTCAGTGTTATTTTATATTCAGTAACTCATAAAAAAATAGATTTCAAAATTTACAGACACCAACTAGACACCAACACTTATTTTCATATCTTTGCTGAATATTTTAAGCATTTTTGGGAAAAATAAGAATCTTTGGAATGATGCATAATTTAATTTCAACATTAAATAATTATGTTGACTTTAAGTAACTGGTTTTACCCAAAGCCAAACTTAAATTGCACTGAACTGTTTCAATATTGTTTCAACAGTATCTTTATCATGAGGTAATGAATGGAAATGTTTGTAATGGCATTATGTTCATTCTACCCCTCATTTTGATCTCTTTCTTATTAGTTACTCTCATCGGCTTCTGAAAGTAGTCACTGGTTAATCTAAATACTCCTGTGTAATGCCAGGCTCAGATTGTTCTTATTCCATACTGACTTACATTAACTGTCAAATCTTTATTCTCTGTATTTACTGCTCTGTTGTGTTATTGTGTTATTTGTTGCCTGGTGTCGACCACAAGAGGAGTTTTGGTTCCTCTCAAGGTTTCTTCCTCTAGGGAGTTTGCTTCTTGCCACTGACACCTTTGGCTTGCTCATGTAGAGACCAGATATTCTGTTGTTAATAGCGCTATATAAATAAATTGAATTGAATTGAATCCCCTCTTTTGACACATGGCGCATAATACAGTATATATGCTAACCTACATCACTTACATTTCATGTGTTTCAGATTCTAAGTTTCCTGTTAATCATTGGGCAATATGTGCAGATGCTCAGTGATGGCATATTAGAAACCTTTACAATTACAATTTTATCCACAACCAATAAGGTTGAAAACAATGTCTGCTTAGCTGCTACAAGCTACTAAAGAACTCAGAACTTCTTCGATTTATTTTCCAAATGGTGATGGCAAAATACACATGAGTTATGGCTTAGTTAGCAACGCAAATGACAGTTTTCAAATGATTCCATTTCAGCTCTGAGCATATATTTAATGGCAGGCTATTTTTAGTTTGAGCACTCCCTTAAACATCACAAACAGTAGCCAATGGAAAGAAATTACCCTCACAAAAGCCTACAGTCCAGCAAACATTCTTCATATGCTAAAAACCATTAACAATTCTCTCATTCACTTCAAGCAAAGCCTTGTAAAAGCCTGTCATCCAATAAACGCTGATCTTTGCTTCACTAAAACACAGCTCGTATAAAAAAAACTGCCATTTACTTGCACTTAAACTCTGCTTTAACAGGGGTCTTCCAAAAAACAATTCAAACATAACAGGGCAGTCTGAAAGTCAACAAGTCAAATCCCTAGTCCGAGATCTGCTAGTCAACTGAGATTCTTCAAGTCAAGGAGTTTTTTTTTTTTTTTTTGGTCAGCCTGTATTACAATAACAGCAAAAAACATAAGCTTACAAAATTGAACTGGAACAATGTTTCAAGGAGGAATTATATATTATATATTTCTTTTAAAAAATCCATGTGACAACATGGACTGGTGGTTACCTGATGAGAGAACTGGGTTAAGCTAGGCTAGTTATAACCAGGTCTCAGAATAAGACTGCAGCATTACAAACTTTAAAATAATTCAATTTGCAACACTGGGAGCCATTCTGTAATCATCTGGCCTGATTTACTATATTTACTACAAATAAAACAGGCAGTAAGTTTGTTTACAAGGCAGGCACTGGCAGCAGCCTCATGCACCGCACATCCACTCACTGGTGGAAGATCTGCCACTTAGAGCATGATAAAGTTATTTGTTCAATTCTTCAATCACAACCTCAATTTGTTTATTTATGAGTTATTTACTATGCTTAAAGAGATATACAGAAGCCTAATAAGCCCATCATCACCAAGACGAGAAGTTATATTTCAAAGCCAATGATTGCAGTGAATTTATTTCACATTTCACAATTAATTTGGATTTGTTTATGAGTGTTTATGTTTAAAATGAAATAAAAAAATAAGCCAATTTTTTTGGTTTAAAATGTCTAATTTGTTAATTCAGTAGTGGCATGGTGGGGCAGTGGGTAGCGCTTAGCGCTGTTGCCTCACAGCATAAAGGGCCTGGGTTCAATTTCTGTCTGGTATTCCAAGAGATGCAATCAGGCAAACTGGAGAAGCTAGGTGTGCGTGTAAATGAGTATGTCTTGGAAAATTAATTGAAAGAATTTGGTAATAAATTTACACATTGTTTTTATTGTTTACAATCAATTAAAAATAGGCCATACAAGCTTATTTTAAACATACTGCAACATGCAGTGAAAAAGGGCAGACAAGGTCATCCAAACTAGCATTTGTACGTTTATTTCTAAAAGGAGCAGTCTTAGATAAACTGTGGGAATACTCAGCAATTCTAGAGAGACAACAGAGAAGTTATATAGTGTGAGACACAGGTGCAAACAATCAGAACTCTGGTGAGGGGTAGTAATCTGGGGTAGTCAGCTGACTGAGAGTCTATAGCCATGTAATCGGTAGGTGCAGGCTGGAAGTTAGAGTTCTGATGGAGGGAGGCATGACACATACATACATGTGGGCTGTCTCATTATTCTACAAATCCAAACAGTAGCCCGAAATTAAAATAGGCCACAGATCTTTCATCGTTGGTTTTTAAGTAAATGAACAAAATCATCACTAGCTACGTTTACATGCAGCCTGACAATCCGCTAATAATCCGATTAATAGCTCGATCGGAATAGAATATGTCCATGTATATATCCGACTACAGTTTCTATCTGATTGAACGAAGTGGGTAATCCTGTAAATAATAAGTTTAGAAGAACAATAGACATGTAATCGCCTGAATTCTCAATCGGAATGTTTAAGTACGTTCTGCGCATGTGCAGTTTCAACACGGAAACTGGTCTTTAGAAGAGACAAAGTTCTTGCTTCAAACTTTAAAAGATTTAAAAATAGTTAGCAGGATGGATGGCCGTAAAGCTTGCAATAATGAGCTGTTCAGACGAGTATATGAGCAAATGAACAACAGAGGAAGAGCGACTTCTTGCTAACACAGATGAAAACGGTGTTGAGGGCTTGACGTCTTCTTTAATAAGTACATGTGAAGTATGTTCTCATTTCTGTGCCATAATTTTAAAGCAGTTAAAAACATGAGTGTGCCAACTGAACACTCAGGTAACGTACGTCTGCTGGTTTCACTCTGACTGAACTCGCTTGATGCTCGTTGTCATGGTAACGTTTACACCAAGTTGTACCCTACGCATGGGTGTAATTTTGGATATGATTACTTGAAGTGTGCATGTAAACAGAGATTTTCATCAGATTGTTGAGTAAAGTGAGCATATAGACACCTCAGTCTTAACCTAGAATCGGAATGAACTCAATCTAGCTGGAGAAAATCTCTGCATGTAAAACAGCCACTGAACCTCATGCTAACATATTTCCTGGTTTCTAGATAATCTATATTGAAAAAGAACGAGTAGTTGAACCTTTGTATTGAACAGCCAAATCCGATTACACTGACAAAATCGGGAACAACCCTAATTTAGAATATGCTGACTATCAGACAAGGTATGAGGCTAAAAAAACATTGCTGCAACACATCACCCACACTAAATAAGACATCCTTTGCCGGATACAAGACCGCGTCACTAACAAAGTGTGGGGCTTAAGAAAGACCATGTTTCCACGATTTGCATGGCAGAAGGAAGGCTAGAGAAGCATACGGTGGAGAAGGCAGGGGGTGCGGAGAAGATCCGGGTGGGATGGAGCAATGGAGGCATGATGTCGAAATGAGGCTGGGTAGAGGAGCAGCGGGGGGCATTTTGAGGGCATCGGGCGACTGCAGCGCTGGCGGTCCCGCTCGAACGCGCCCCACAGCAGGCTACCCAGCTCACTAGAAGGCCCAGCAGGATGGAACATCAAAACAAACTAATGGAAATATGCTGGAGAGGACAACCAAATGCTACTGTCACTGTGAGATAACAGACGGACACACATCAGCAAACACACATACACAAACCATTCCTCGCTCTGTCTGTCTTGGAACAGAAACACAGAGAAAAAAACAAATGCCCTCAACAGAGTCATCAGCTGACGTTTTTTCTGTTTTATATAAATCACCATGATGTATTTGTACCCTCGTAAAAACACAATGGCTTTTTAGTGTAACATATTAATTATGTGTATTGTGTGCAAAGCCTTTGTCTCCTTTTTGGAGCTGTAAATATATTTAAAAATATTTTCTAAACTAATTAAAATGTTCAGATAAACCATGCAGACTCTTCCGTGGTGTAACATAAGCTTGAACCAGTAGCATGGCTACTATGCATCATGTTGTCAAAGATGCTTGAGTGAGAAAAAAAGTAACTTAATCATGATGGTCATGTTTTAAAAAAGAACAAATGCATATGGAGCCAAAAATGGAAAGTATGGAAGACAAGAAAAAGCAGTTATGTTTTGCTTTATGTGTTGATTTTTGTTATTGTTACCTCAAAACACAAAATACCCAAACTAGTTGTTAGCCAATTAGCTAGTCATTGTTTTAGTAAGCCTCTACTTTTACAAAATAAACAAGTTGGGATTCCAAAATAGGAATGCTAGAAATGAGACAAATATGTGGGACGCGATTTAACACAACAAAGTTTGTAAAAACTGATATGTCACAGTAATGAGGTATCTACTTCTAGTCTGCAGATGTCCTATATAGCTGCCATGGACTTTGTGTTTATGCAGGCTAACTAGCATTACTCCACCTAACTCCCCCTTACTGCTATTCAAAGTTAGAAACCTGATTCGTGTTGCCACAAAACTAAATGCTTAACATTAAACATCAGCTATAAAAATAAAAACGTCCATTTACAGAATATTTAAATATTTTTAATTATATTTCGGTTTTGTTTACACACAAACATTCCCCACACTAGTAAGAGAGGAGAAGAGAGGAGAGGAAAGGAGAGGGGAGGAGAGATTTTCCTTACTGAGCGACTCTGGCATTCAGCTGGGAGCCTCCTGTGCAATGGCACAGGTGTTCAGACTGGGACATTTCAGCTCCAAACATGAGTAATGAGCACTCAGGGGGAGTGTGTGCAGGTAAACACACACACACACACACACACACACGCACACACACGCACACACACGCACACACACGCACACACACACACACACACGCACACACACACACACACACACACGCACACATAGACAACAAACACATACAAAAAAAGACATGCGTAAACGCATACAGGTGTTATGTGAGTTGTTTTCAAGCTTCTCCTCTCTCCTTCCATCTCTGAGATTGCAGCCAAAGCAACCACATATCCCCATGGCACCGCCCTCAGGTAAACCCCATCACATATTTACCTGAGCAACATATAGAAAGCATGCACACACATATGTACACATATACACACTCTCTGTTATATATAAGTCAGGCTTTGCCAAAATACAACATTAGAGGAAAAAAAGGGGTCTAAAACTTTTATGACATTGCTGCACTTCAACTGCTGCCTTGGCATCCGGCTTGAAAAAAACATGAGAAATGCATCTAAAAACAGTGCACTCCAGAATCCAACAGCATAGGGAAAAAGAAACAAAGCACACCTGTGGTTGCTTGCGTGAACCGAAAGAGAAAGGCGATGCGACAGATTGTTCCAAAATCCAATTAGACGGGCGTTTCTTTCTCCGACAAGCTGAGCACCCCTGCTGAACGGGGTGGAAAGGGGGGAAGGAGATAATAACTCTGCCTGGTGTTAGGTTCACAGGCAAATTGAACCGAAAGGTTAGAAAGTCTATGTTGCCATCTCTCTGGCAAAAAAAAACCTGGCAAACCCCTCACTAAAGGCCTGGTGACCTTGGAAACCCTCACAATAATGGCTGGGAACCCTGTAAACCCGTCACTAACGCCTGGTAAGCCTGAAAATCACTGCAATTCTGGCAGACAACACTAAAGCCTTTCACTGTAGACTGGCAATTAGAAAAAAACCTTTTTAGAAATGTTTGGCAATTAGTGACACCCCTCTCCAAGTTCTTTCAACCCAACAACCTCATGCCTTACGATAAAAATCAGCAAATCTCAAACTCTCAAACTAATCTTTGGTAATCATAAAACCCTTCACCAAAGCCTACTGACCCTGGGAACCCCCCACTAATGTTTGGCATTCCTAAATTAAGCCTTCCTACGACCTCGTCCACACATTTGCGTTATAACAAAGTCTGTTCACCCAGCAGCCATTTTTTAAGCAGCTGTTTTTTCCAGCCATACAAGACTCCTATCTTTTTGAAAGAGTAAAGACCAATACACTCCAAACAGAAAGTTAAATTCAAAAACATACTTAAAACCACTAAAAAAAACTGACAAACACATCCTAAAAGGTATGTAGCGTTTGACTCCGTAAGTGGCTAGTTGTAGCTACTGCTACAACTGCTACTGCGCTTCCACAGAACATGTTCCCCACTTATGACTCCCATAATATGGCTAAACCTTCTCCGCTCACAACATAACCAGCGTTAGGAGCTCTCCCATTAATCTTTTCACCAGTGACCTAGACCTCCTTATTTATAACACCTCTGATATTAATGAAAAAAAAGTTCATGAATTTTTGAACATCTCTCCATTCACACAGGAACGCAGAAAAAAGACACTTGCTACCACTTCAGGATGCTCAGTAAAGGGGAAAAAATGGAACAACCAAGATAACAGAGCAATTACTGCCTTCACACTGAACACAGATAGGAGATTTTTTTAGTTGCCTAAAAGACTATTTCCATTTGAACAGGAGGCCAAACCACAGAGAAAACAATGTTGTCTAAAAACATGGCATAAAAATCTACACAATACATGATGACAGACCTAAAACTCTCACAAAGACTTAGCAACCTCTCGACTGTGCTGAGCAGAAGACGAGCAGCAGTGTGAAGGCTTTAGCTGTCCAGGTCAGCAAAAAAAGCCAGGATCAGCTCTGCCTCTCTCTGACCGACAGGAGGGACTTACTATTCTTCTCTTCTTCATGCTGTTGACATGCAGATGAAGGCAGAAATGCAGAAGAAAGCACAAACTCCGGTCCAAATGAAACACTTAAATTGATGTGACACTTACTATGAAGCGCTACAGGACAACAATTTTACTGTCTTATCCAAAGCTGTGAGGGATACATCAAAGCAAATAATTAGGGAAATAGGGATGGGCGATATGGCCCTACAATAATATCACGATATTTCATGATATTTTTGCAATAACGATACTCTTGACGATATGACAAAACATTGAGATAAAAATATTTTAAGAATACACTACAGCAACAAAATGAAAATAAAATTGTATTATTGCACACGATATGACTGAGATACACACCCCTAACTGAGATATTAAAAAATACAACAATTTTCATCAGAAGTCAGTGATCCAGATCTTTCACTGTACTAAATAATGCACTCCAAATATCTCCATATATCCAGGATATGAACGATACTGGGCAGATAACATCTGTCTCTAGTAAATATAAAGGGAAATGAAAAAATGTGAATTTTGCTAAAAACAGTAAAAAGTAGTACCCTAATGTGATAATTAGGGATGGGTTATATGGCACGATATTTCAGGATATAATATCGTTTACGATATTCAAAAACGTTGCCGATATTATTGTGTATGATATGATATGGCACACTCCTATTGGGAAAAACAAAAAATATATACATATAAAAAATATTAAATAGCATATTTTTTCTGTGTTACCTTATTAGTTCACAGTATAGCATAGCATGTTAAATTCTATTTTTAAAAAAGCACAATATATCACCTATTAGAGTACAGCAATATACTGAATAATAACCCCTGCATACGCATCGTGCTGCCAGGTACTCGCCAGTACACAACCCAAGGATCCACCAATTTCACACATACTGTAGAGCAAGTACACACACCCACATTCAAACATTTTTGTGAGACACATGACATGCAGTATTTTTTGGAAGCATAACAGACAGAAAAGCTGGGGTAGCACATGCTATAACTCAGCAGCAGCGTCTCTCAGAGCATCTGACAATTCACACAGCTCCTCTCTATATTTCACCAACGGAGAGAGATCACCATGCTCCAGTGACAACACCATCACTTTCGAGAAGTCTTTGGGCCCTCGATACTCTGCTTCATGCCCGTGCTCTTCACACTTTATATCTCCACGGCAGCCCAAGAGCAAAAGCAGAACAGCTTGGAAAGGAGAGCTACCGGATAGAGAACTAAGACTTTGCACATCTGCACTGGTTAAGCTCCAGCAAGCAGGCCCACCCAGCATATGCATGACTCTAAAAAAACAGCTGGGTTATTATATTTTCTACCCAAATCTTGCGTTGAGTCTGTCGGGTCGTTTGTTGGGTTGGTTTTGAACGATGGCAGCATGTGAGGAAGCCGATTAGGATGGTCAGTTAAATGCTTCTCAAGGGTATGGACAGGATTAGCAAATTAGGTATAGGCCACTAGGTTAGCCATACATACTGTTTATTGGAACCAAGATAGCAAGAAATATTTAACCCTGTATTTTAAACAGCACTTTGTTCTGTGATGTTGGACTGAGAGGATTAACTATTGGCATGTAATAACTTATGTTTCTTTCCACTGTCTTACTAGAGGGTAGCTGTAACCCATTTTATGATTTTTTAAATTAAGTAATATTTAATAATAAGCTGTGCGTCTCTGTTTATTGGAATTGGTCGTCAGTTGAATCTCAGTTTAATTAGCAAGATTAGGAGACAGTTTTTCAGATATAAGGCACTGAGAATGTCAATTTCTTCAGAAGTTCATTCTCAGTGCTGTACAGCTCAGTTTATCACTCAAAACATTTACAGCTTCCTAAAAGTTCCCTGTTTAAAACTTGTACAGTGGTGGTTCTAAACAATATTACCATGGGTGACAAAGGGGTGACAGGGAGTTTCAGCTTGGTGGAAGTGCGAACGTGCGAGCGTGGAGGGATGGGAGGGGGCTGTGTACCAGTGATCCCCAATAATACTTGTGATGAAAAAGTGCCAGCGGGGGACAGAGTGTTGGAGAGTTGTTCTGCTGATTGCCAATTCACTTTCTGCTAAAAGGCAAAGCTGGACAAAGCATAAAAAGCGAGGTTGACATGGTAGAAATTCTGAGGTAGGATCTGGAGTGACCAGTCGGATTTCAAGGGGAGAAACTGGCCACCAACCACCTCGTCAGAACCAAGCAAGCTTTTATCATCTCTTTTATAGACGTATCTTCAAAGAATTTGCTTTAACATTGGGCAGTACAAATTGTTGGGCAGTAGCATAACCTAGCTAGATAACCAAATAAATATAGTTTTATATTTATTTACATTCTTCTGTTAATTTATGATTTTTTTTAGATAATGTATGTTGTTTTGCTGTGAGTCTGCAAAGTCTCTTTGTAGGTTGAGCCAAACATGAAAACTGTATACATTAAAAAAAAAATGATTTTGACCGAACAGTTTGTCATTATTATCATTTGTTATGTGTTGAGAAATCCTAACAGCCATATTAATCCTATTAGTCTAATCAGCAATTAAAAACAATCCTGTGCTAGGTCAAAGTAAACATGTATTAGGGTTTGCTGGGTTGTCCAGTGTTCTGGGTTAACTGTACAAACTGGTTAATCCAGTGTGCTTTCAGTATTAAAGAAGAGACCCAAATGATACAAACTGGGTCACTTTTAGCCCAGCAATTCTTGAGTGATGGAAGGAAGAAAGCAAAATGTATAAGCTAGCAAGGCAGAATATGGCTGAAAAGGGCAGGCGGGTGGCAACAGCAAGAATGAAGCATCTTTGTGCTCCGACGCTATTGACAGCTGATGGCTCCATTCGTGGAAGCAGTGTTGAAACCTCACCTTCTCCTTTTCTTTTTCTCCACTCTTTCTCCCTTTTTAATCATCAGATGGAAGAGGACATATTTTAACAGACACATTTAAACCAAATCAAGTGTGTCGCCGAGGGCTATGGAGAGAGATAATGCCTTTGACTGCAGGACGCACCATGAAAATTAATAACTGCTTTCATGGGGACAAGCTTTCATTTTTCCTCACCCAAGAGGCGCAGCACTGTGCTACCTAAGCGGGCTTTTGCTGAGGCAGGTAAGTACCTCACTGCCGGCTTCTCAAAGTCCACCGTATGTTAATTACAGAAAAAAAAGACATCCCATCACATGCAGGCAGATGGACTCGTAGTCCTCCTCCCCGCTTTGCCTCCGTCTCGGGCAGAACGTAGGCCCACTTTTGATTATAGCTGTATTCAGCACAGCCATGTGACACTCTAAAAAATCTAAAAACACTCCAACACGGGTTCTTTTTTTTTGTTTTTGTGCCCCATCGCTTTTGCAGAGACACGCACGCATTCCCCCATAAGTCCCACGCTGAGATGCAATCACACTTGCATAAATATTTTATGCTGATGTGTGCAAATTGGAGTTGTAATTAAAACTACCAGCAAGGTGCATCCACATTATCTCTGTTTGAGTCTCGATGGTCATGGAGAAAACGGGTGTGCGTGTGCCAGTGAGATAAAGAGAGAGCTTGCAGTCAGTGGAGTGTTTTTCCACCTGGGAAAGGATGACGGGAGGTATTGCAGCTGTTCCAGTTCCTAACACGCACCTGCAGTGTGACAGCCTAGGTGTCTCCTGCCACCGGTAAAGCACAGAATCATTAGTCGCAACTGCTCCTTCTTTCAAGCACAAAGCCACACCTAAATCTTTTTTTCTTTCAGAGAACCACTAGAGCCCTTTCCCTGTGTATGGTGGAAATTTCGGCCAACGAAAATTGTCAACATGATACTTTCGGTTTTTGCCTGACAAGCCACTTGTAATGGATGTTCATGCTGAGTAGCCTAGAACTTCTCAAATACAGGTTTGGCACCACTTGAAAACATGACATGCTGCTAAATGTGTAGAACTCAGCAAAACAGCCATCTGTAGCATCAATTTAATGGCGAAAATTCACAAATGACAAAGCCCAAAGACAAACTACAGGTAAAAACAGCTTCAGGTGGCTACCCATTCTCAGTTATCAAGATATGTTTAATATGTTTAGTTTATATAAGCTGTTTTTATTTATAGGATTCCAGTTTTCATTTCATTGCACTACATCCCTCCACCCAACCGCTGAACCTACACTCAAAAGACAGGCCCGGCATCTAAGCACAGCACAGCTGCGGAATGCCTGAGCTGATCAAATGCCTGGTGTTTGGGAGGCAGTTGTACCACCGTGCTAACGAGCCTCACTGGAGGATCTCATATGAAGTTCGTTTTTCTTGTCTTTTCCATCTGCCAGGTGGGAAAAGGAAGCAGATGACGAGGAGGCACCAAACACGGCGGTGAACATCACAGCCTCCACCATCCAAGCTCACACCGACAGCAACAGGGAATAAACATTGTAAAGGAACTCAGCTTAACACAGCTAAAGATCAAAAACACTTTTGGCAGGAGTGCGGCTAAAGAGGAAAGCTTCAGTGAGCTAAACTGGAATGGTCTGTGAAAGTCCTGGAACCTTCTGGAAAGTCATCTAGGCTGCCTAGATAGCAGATGCCAGGCAATTCACAAAACCTCTAAAGCGCTTTGCTATTACTGACTTGTGGATGTTTCCTCTGACTGCATCTCTCTCTGTCCTCATTCCTACACGTAAGAGTGAGTACCACAACCAATCAAGAAAAAAAGACAATATAAGTTTGTTCCTGCCCCCCTTCAAGATGCTGAGTGAAGCCACCCAGAGCTCACAGCCTGACCCCATCATTTCAGGTCATCAGACAATGCTTCTGCACTGACTTCGCCAAATGACACGCTGGCAGAGACAACGCTCAGAGGCCATTTTGGTGAAGTGTGCAGAATGGAACTGTCTGCCAGCAAGCGAAGGTCAGACGAGCACACGCTGAAAGGATGCTGATCTTAAGAACAGCGCTTGCTGCAACCAAGACAGCCCAGCTAGCAGAATTAGTCATGCTGCGTGTGTCTGTTGACTTCTGCTCATAAGAATTGAGTGGCACGCAGTGTACCGGATCAGATCGGGGGAGTGCATTTCTCCATAAACGCTGACATCGTACAATGATGGATAATAATAACATGCTGCCAGTGGGGTCCATGAAATTCAACACACTAGATATGTACATTACTGGGCGAAAACCAGACCACCCTTCATTTGTTTCATTTCCAAGAACATGGCCTGGAAAAAGCAAAATATACAGAACCTTCAACAAATACATATATTTTTTTCATTATTTAGTTTGTCCAGCCTTCACCTTAAGTAGTATCCATTTATTTTGGCAAAACTAGCCTTTATTTTTCAGAACTCTAAACTCTGGAAGGATATTTTTGCACATCCTTAAAGTTCACTCAAGTTTTTTGCTAGTTTTCTATGTTTATAATTGGATTTTTGGGGTCTACTAGAACACGTTTGCACACTTGGTTATGACTGGTCAACCACCAGAGCAGCATCCTGCTACAAGTCTCGCACCTACACCGTCGGTCCTGCTGTATCAGTATTAGAGTCCAGTCCTGAAAGAACAAGTTGGTAGACCTGAGCCACCTTCGACAGCCAAACTGGACGTTTCATAGTGGGCAGTTTTTACTGTTTCAGCTTTCTGTTCGTTGTAGGAGAGCAACAAGAACTTTGTTACAAGATTCCATCACCTTGTAACAGAGAAAAGGGCTGGCATTGCAACAAGGTGTTTTAGGCAGCTGAAAAAAACATGGGAGAGAGCTTCTCCCACTGGCGTGTACTTTGGGCTGTAGAGCTTTGCAGACTGTTTATATGCACAAAACGCTACATAAAACATTAAAGGAAGGAGCAAAGTGGAAAAGTGGAAAAGGTTAATAGATTCTGAAGGCTCTGAGGTCACCAGCAGCTTTTGTGTTTGATCTCCTTTTTAAACAGCTACACATCCTTTCAGACCCATAGTGTTGAGCTGTCTTCCTTCTTACAGTGGAAGGATAAACAGAAATATTTGTAGATCTCACAAATGAAATTATTTTTATCTGATGGTGACAGTTTGGGCTGTCAACCAGTGATTGCATGATTGTTAGGAGTCCAATTTTCTTTGTAGTGTTTTTTAGAAACTATCATTAATTTTCATTTGACTTTCCCTATGCAAGTGAACTATGTTATATCTAATTGCTGTAACTTAAAAAAAAACGACGAATGTTGTCTGACATTTGCACAGTACTGTATGTTCCATGAGACACAGAGGCAGAGTTCCAACACAATGCCTTTTGACTGAGCTGCGCGAAATCTCTCACTCACAGAGGCACATGCTGCCTCTTGGCCTGCCGGGGGTGATCAATCTTCCAGTGCTCTATTGTGTATGCTGTGAAAACAAGCTGTGCAGTACCTTCGCTTGTATTCACTGCTACAGATAGACATTCATTACGTAAGGGAGCAGGTAAAACGCTACTCCTAAGCTTATACAAACAGACGTTGATATCGAAGCACCCACACATTCCCACTTCAGTTGTCAACTAGCCAGCTCACAGGACCCCCAATTAGAGAGGACTGGAGGAAGGTATCCCAGAAACCCTCTTTCCTCCCCAATAGGCAGCTGGAACGGTTTAATTGAGACCGAATCTGAGAAAGCAACCCACTTCAGAGAGACAGAGGGCCTGGGTCCCCATGCGCCAACACCATCCTTACAACACCAGCCAGTGCAATCCTCTGAGGGGAGCACGTGTGTGCGTGTTCATGAGAACGCGGCCGAGTGTGCAGTGTTATTCCTGTGCAGATTGGCCAGAGCTGACCCACGGGAGTAGCTGGTGCCATCTGACCAGCTGGCAAGAAACTTCAGTGACAGGACCCAGCTTCCCTCCCCTCTCTTCTTCCCCTCAACTATTCTGCCCCCTTTCCCTCCCTGCTTTCCCCCTCGCCTTTGCCCTGTTCTTACCTCTCGTCCCTCCCCTCTCCTCCCCTGCCGCTCAGCACGGCGACGCTAATGATGCATGCTGAGTAATTAATGCTTAAATGAAGTTCTGCATCCACGTTGGCATTCCTACTTGCAATGAAGGGACGCTCCTTGAAACGGCACATTTAAATGAAAACAAAGGAGACGATGCAGTGTGTATGGGAGAGAAGCACAGACCTAGCGTACACTTGGAGCCACTGTCCTTTCAGTGGGCTTATTTCTTTTATTTTGTCTTTTTTTTCTTCCCAAACCATGGCGCCTCATTGCTCCCACAACAACACCAGCAAAGCAAGAGAGAATGCATTTTCCAAACCCCTTTCGTCCCTAAGTCACAGCGCGAAAAGCTTGAGTTATGCAGCATCTCCAGATATGCGACACAATTTATTTGGCTCCCGGGTAATGCCGGGCTTTCTGTGAAAAGGCCAACATAAATCTCGGCCCGTTTTTTCGGATTCCTGTGCTTATTTGTCACTGTTGTCTTGCTTTGCTATGCCTTTCTGGTATGCTTTTCCCCCTCTCTCTTTCTCTCAGGCCCTCCCCCCTTTCTCCTTCTCTCCCTGGCTCGCTGCACCTCGCCCTCTGTGAGAGATCCAGGCATGCAGGTTTCAAAGAGTGTCTCTGTCTCTTGGACACCGACGCACGTGCTCTTTTCCTCCTCAGGCTGAGGTAAAATAACGAAGACACAGTTACTCGTCTGACTATACACGGCTATGAAAACACACTTCCCTGCTAGGGCAAAGCAAAATCCAGCATCACTTTAAAAGACAACAAAAACCACTAGAAGGAAACACTGCCCTGTATTCAAGTCTGTTTGTGCTAATTTAAATGGGATAACCTGATACAAGAGATCAGAGTCCTTGTGCTACAGACCTTTGGTTAGTTGTTCGTGTTATAGTGACATTGAGGGAACTGAACTGTAATTCGTGACAGTTTAAAGAAGAAAATCTAACATGCACACCACAGTGAAAGATTCTGCATGAACAAAAGCATTGATCAGGGGCATTTATAGACTGAAGGTTATATTGAAGCACAATTAAGGAGATGTAACTAAACTACTTGCTCACCAGTGGTAGGAGCACGATTGTGGATATGGAAAAAGAACTGCTGGAAATAGTACCGATGAACAATCACACTGAATACTAACGCTGCCAGTTTTTCTTGCCACTGGATGGCCATAACTACAGTCACTCTGCCAACTGTGATGTCACCTATATAAGCCAGTAGACGAAGTAATGGCCTGAAGATGTATTAGACACACACCAAAAAGCTGCCAAACCAACTGGAGAACATAAGTCACCTACATTTGTATACTCTGAAGGTATACAGTTACATTTACCACTCATTATCATCTTAAAATGAAATACATCTTGGGCTTGCTTCCATGTACAAGTTGTACATCGTCAACAAAATAGTTGTCTGTTTCTTTGCTTGTAGATGTTTGATTTAGGCGCGATACATTGTTACAGTTCTCTTCAAAAGTGTCTCCTATTTTTTGCCATTTGCTTAATTTTTAAGTGGGCTTGTCTAGCGAAACCAATTGTCTAGTGCAGCCTCAAGCGTGCAATTCAAACTCGCTACCCAACCCGCTTATTGAAACAGGAACTGCTGAGACGAATTAAAATAAACATTTTTCAAACTTTGAACATTTATTTTCTGATTAACGGCTAATCTCTTAATTATTTACATCCTGAACACTATTCTGCTCTCTGTGCCAGTTCCTCTCCCTAACTCTTGTTCACTGTTCTGCTCCTTCTCTCACTCCTGCTTCACGCTCGATCTCTGGTTGCTCTATCCCTGCTGTCATGAGAAAAAGCTAATTTATTTTTAATCGGTTCATTATTTAGTCATTTCATTTAAATCATTCCACACTAATGCACATAAAATAATTCATATCACACAAAAACTACATGCCAACTTTGTTTTAGCATTATATGTTCATACCAAGGTAAGAACACAAGCTTGCATACGAGCAGTTATTGGTAGTGTTTCTTTTATGGTGCCTGAAGTTAAGTGTGAAGCACAAACGCAAAAGCTCTAGACGAATAATTTGGGT
Source organism: Megaleporinus macrocephalus (assembly GCA_021613375.1). Lineage (NCBI taxonomy): Eukaryota > Metazoa > Chordata > Actinopteri > Characiformes > Anostomidae > Megaleporinus > Megaleporinus macrocephalus. The sequence goes on from CM038708.1 coordinate 45,060,357, forward strand.
AACATGATGGTAAATTCCAATGATGTCTCAGAATTTCACAGAAATGCCCAACAGGTTCTAAGTCTTAACTAGGTAAGTAGGTGGTACAAGCTGTATTGTATCAGATAGATTTGATACTAATAAGGCACAAAGTAGTTACATATCACTCTGGAGAGTGCATCTAACATCATATATTTAGATCCTGTTTGGCATTTCAGTGTAATTTTGTTAAATCTGTTGTCCCAGAACATGTGACTGGAAATAATTATCTAGTGGTTTGTACCTCACACTTTCCTAGAAGAAAGCATTTACCAGTTATTAACTGGGTTACTATTATTAGCTCCTTTATTTGAACTTAACCAGTGCATTTAATTGGTCCAAGGGGCATTATTGGTTCATTTACTCTCATTTTAAAATCAGTTCTATGAAGCGACTCTCTAGCTTCACCTGCCGCTAGCTTCATGGAGTCCAGTTACTGTAATGCCTACCACTAAAGCCCTTAAAGCCAAATCTGTCTGCTCTGCGGCAGTCTGCGCAACACCCTCAGGCAAATGTTACCAGTCACACATTACCGGAGGCCTATCCACTCAAGGATAAGACAGCTTTTAACCCCAAATTCATAGCCAAGCTAAACTAATTTGAAATCCCTGGTGAAATGTGACAAAAGCTGCATGTTTGTGGCAACTCGTCAGGTCGTTCCAGGTGCTACACATGTGCATCTTAAATTCCACCAGCAAGGTGACTCTATAGCTTCTATAATGGGTTTCTATTCTATTTAACTAGTGTACTGTCTCTTTCTGTCTTCTATGTCTTCAAGCAAAATGGGAGCATGCAGTGGCTGTGTACTAGTGAATCCTTGTAATCAAAAAGTTTGTGCAGTGTAGTAAAAGCTGCAGAGCTGGGCCATGCACTGCTGAACAGGGGAACCACATCTCTTCCTCCGTCCATTCCACATAGCACTTCCATGGCATATGGCACATCAAAATCTGATCTCCACCGCTTTTCACTGGGCCCAGTTAACAAGTAAGCAAGGTGTGGAAAAGCATGAGCCATCAAGTTGCGCCTGTCTCACAACTGTGCGCAGGTCAGCCAGTATTTCTTTCCAGTGTGATTGCATCCTGCTGTGAAATCCTTACCTCATGAGACTTCTCTTGCATAAACAGGTTTAAACTTACAAGTAATACTTCAATTCAAAAGAAAGACAACACTGCAGAAAAACCGGAGCGCTAACCACCCTGAAATTATGGCTTCGAACGGAAAGCATGGTACACTGCCGTGTGTGAGGGCAAGCGGCTAAAGCCACCCGTGCCTGGACGAGCTATTTAGCGTCTCATTATTCGCACTGGCCCCGAGGGACTCAATTAGAAAGCAGAAGAGCTAGTCATCCTTACACACAACTCGAGGCTTAATGCTCGTTTCTCCTCGCGCACCAAACAGGCTCAGCCATCACCTACGGAGGGCACCACATAAATTGTGCCAGAAAAAGCCAAGGTTAAAACAATGTGAGTAATAAACGATCATGAGAAAGGAGGTCTGTGAAGCAAAGCATAACAGAAGATAAAAGAATATGAAGAAAATGGAATTGCTACGTTAATGATAGCATTAGAAATTACCTCCTTATCTACCCACATATTTATCCACAGATTCATCCTGATTTGTTCATATAACTGAATCATTTAGATGTAAACAAGGATTTGGAGTTGTTTAATGGGCCTGACAGATTTCTTTGCCGTGGTGGTCATAGTAACCAGGCATCTACAATGCAAATACAGTCATTTTATTACAGCCTCTATAGACTTCTAGGTTTTTGTATGTAATGTTAATAATGGTAAAATCTAAAAAACTAATTGTCTATTGTCAAACAATGCTCTGCATGTGTCTTTCTGCTATGAATGGATTAAAACAATACATACTTTGTGTATTTTGAACCTACTGTAAAAAATACGATCCTTGGATTTCAGCAGTTATCTGATTATTCAAGTGGTTAAATAGCATGTTATAATTTCTTAGATTGGATTAAGTTACAGAAATTTCAATAAAGAGACCTGGATTTCTACACAGTAAAAAGATTTCTCACAGCATGTATATTCTTACTCTGATTTCTTTCTCTTTTTGTGCATGTGTGAAAACAGAGTGCAACACTGGAAATAAGCAAGCAGACTGACAAAATTCTGCAGTTATATACTAATGGATATCCTGCAGTTATCACATTAGTAAGTGCATGTAATCACACTCATTGTCAAACAATTATTACATAATTGTCAAATAGCAATTGGGATGATCACGGATACTTGGGATGATTGCAATTACTTGGGGTGACTATAATTACTTAAGTGTGTGTGCTACGTATATAGACTGAGATGAAAGAAAACAGTAAAATGTATCATTGAGACAACGCAGACATGTTTAAAGTGCAGCGCTGACTGATGTTGGTATCAGAGTATCACTTTAACTGTACAACCAGTAATCAAACATAGCTCGCAAGCAATATAGCTGATCAGCTAATTTGGCCACTTGTACTTCAATAGATGCATGCAATGGACAATCAATTGTTAATCTCAGTCATTTTAATGACAATTAATTGTGGGCAAATTCTTCTGTTATAGACAAGAAGGTGACTTCTAGTGCTAACTACTGTTATTTATTCTAACTAGTCTCCATACATGTGAGTAATAGTGTCAGAGATCAATAAGGTATCTATCTATCTGTCTATTAGCATCAATTAGAATCCGTCTTTCTGTATTCTTGTAATATCTGTTATGCTTCAACTTCTTATTTCATGCTTTTATTGAGAACATCTTTGGTCAGTTTCTCTAGAGCAGAGCGTATCACATGAATCCACTCTGAATGTCTGTGATTATGCAAGCCTGTCAACATTTAGGGCTCTTGTGCAGTAAAAACCCCAATATAACACAATTTCTGAGGTAAACTAATATTTAAAATATTATTTATTTATTAGAAAATGACGAGGTTTCTTATTTATGTTTAAAATACTAAATCAAGTGCTTGATTATGGTTTTATTGAGGAAATCTTTGGTCAGTTTCTCTAGAGTGAAGCATTTCACATGTAATCACTCTAAATATCTCTCTTAACGCCTTAAACACTGAATTATGTGTGAATTTTGATCAAACTCAAAGGACTTCCACTGTAATGGTTTAAGAAGCGCTTCCCTAGCTAGTTAGCAAGCATACAGCTGAATTTACAGCCACTCGCCTGTTTGGAGTCAACACTTATGGCTCCTGTGCGCTAAAAACCAAAATACAATATAATAATATTTATAGTCGACAAATTAAACAACAAAACAAAGCAATTCAGGTTCCAACCAGAAAACTTCACTACAACTAGTAACAACTGAGTGGACTGATGTGCTGTTTCAATTTGGTGTACAGCAGGTTATGTAGTTGCTGCTGTTTATTTATTTATTCATTTATTATTAGAAAATGACTATGTTTCTTATTCATTAAACACTAAGCCAAGAGTTTGTTTGGCTTTGTTATGGGTTTATTGAGGAAATCTTTGGTCTGTTTCTCAAGAGCTGAGCATTTCACATGAATCCACTTTAAATGTGTCTGTTTACGACTTAAACCCTGAATTATGGGTGAATTTTGATAAAACTCGGTGGACTTCCCCTGTAACGGTTTTAAGGAGCGCTCCTCTAGCTAATTAGCTAGCATACAGCTAAATTTCCAGCCACTAGTCTGTTTTGAGTCAACATTTAAGGCTCATGTGCAGTAAAAACCCAAAATAATAACATTTCTGAGGTAAAATAATATTTATAATCGACAAATTAAACAACAAAACAAAGCAATTCAGGTTCATACCAGAAAACTTCACTAGTACTAGTACAGGCTGAGTGGACTGAGCTGTTGTTTCTACCTGGTGTACAGCAGGTTATGTAGCTGCTGCTGTTTATTTATTTATTTATTTATTTATTCCTCTATTTATTAGAAAAGAAAGATGTTTCGTAAAACCTTAAACCAGGCGTCTGGTGGGATTTATTGAGTGGCTTTATTGAGTAAATCTTTGGTCAGTTTCTCTCGAGCAGAGCATTTTACATGAATACAGTCTGAATATCTGTGTTTACGCTTTAAACACTGATTTATATGGATGATTGTTAAAAATTCGGCGGACTTCCCCTGTAACGGTTTTTTAACAAGCGCTACACTAGCTAGTTAGCTAGCACTTGTCTGTTTTGAGTCAATATTTAGAGCTGCTGTGCCCTAAAACCTCCAGAAAATAAAAACATAAATAAAAAATAATATTTATAATCGACAAATTAAACAACAAAACAAAGCAATTCGAGTTCCAACCAGAAAACTTCACTAGTACTAGTACAGGCTGAGTGGACTGAGGTGTTGTTTCTACCTGGCGTACAGCAGGTTAAGCAGACTGCTGCTAATTATTTATTTATTTGTGATGTATTTATTTATTTATTTGATAATAGATATGTTTCTTATTCATGTTTTAAACACTAAATCTGGAGCTTGTCTGGCTGTAGCAGACTTGGCTGTTAACGTTAAAGCTAGTTAACCGTGAACTAGTTCATTGAACACACAGTTTTAAGTCGATGAAGGATGAACCGCGGTTGAAGAAGACAAGTTAAACCGGAATAAACGAGGCGGCTGAACACAAGTTGTAAGGTTTTTTGGTCTTGTGTGCTTTTTCTCTCACTCACCTTTTCCAGCCAGGATGCCGCACTGCCCGAAAACCGCCAGGACCAGCGTCACGGCTATCGCCAGCATCTTCACGAAGAGGAGGAGGAGAGGGGAAACACGACGACCGGTCTTTCTCCTCGTTTGACAGCACTCGGTACGTGGCTCAAAAAAAAAAACCCTAAGCGCTCTCTCGTTCTCCTTCTCTTCCTCTCCTCTCCTCTCTTCTCTTCTCTCCTCTTCTCCTGAACGCGTCTCCTCCTCAGCAGGTGTAGTGTAAAGTGTGCGAGAGAGAGAGAGAGAAGTCCCAGAGCGAGGACGGTTGAGGCGGGTCTGCGCGCCCGAGTGAGAGGCAACGCGGGACGAGGCGGGTTTCTCTCCACCCGTATTCGGGAAAGCCCCGCCCACCCCGAGCCAGGATTGGTCACTGGTTCGCACTATTACTCCAGAGCCATGTACTGTATATATGGCTCTGTATTACTCAAGCCTAGCGCAGGTGGCGGAGACTGCTGGCCAATCCGAACGTAGAGGGGGCGGGGCTTGTCTGAATACGGGTGGGGAAAACGCCAGGACGGTATAGCGTTAATGCTACGTCACTCTCTGATATTCCTTAATATTGTATTAGTCTATACGGTGCTGGGAGCTTATCACAAATAAAGGGCACCTTTTCTTAAAAACTCGCTTTTTATTTGATATAATAAGAACAAGCGTGCAGCCTGTGAGAGGATTTCATACCATACTATAATATAATATAACGTAACATAACATAATATAATATAAACTTTAATATAAACTCTACATAATTCAGTGGTTGAGACGTAGTCTTTCAGAGTGGTTTGGTGTGAAATTCGCCAGTTTAAACTCGCCAAAAGGTTTGCCAAAAATTGATCACGAACCTCACATACAACAGTGTTGGTCAGTTTCTATAGAACAGAGAATTCCCACTGAACCATTCCAAAATTACTTTGTTTACATCCCAAGAATTTATTTGTTTAAAAATTGATGGACTTCTTTCTGTAAGCTTTCCCAGCAAATATGTCCATATGGGCCCCATATGGGTTTAATCTGGGCTGTTTGGTGTTTTACATGGGCTTGTACTGGGATTTTGATTGGTGATACATGGACCCCAGTTGGGTTATAACTTTGGATCCCAATTGGGCTACAGTCATGGGTCAGTTTGTGGACCCCAGTTGGGTTACAGTTGTAGGCTGCAGTTGGACAACAGTTATGGGCTGCAGGTAGGCTACAGTTATGGGCGGCAGTTGGGTTATAACTTTGGATCCCAGTTGGATTACAGTCATGGGTCCTGGTTGGGTCACTCTGTGGACCCCATATGGGTTTTAGTTGTGGGCCATGGTTGGGCTACAGTTAAGGCCCGAGTTAAGGACTGAGTTATATAAATATGCTTATGTAAAGTAACACTTACATAGTATACATAAAAAAACTTAGCAAATGATGCAAATACTGTCATTCAGAGTGGTTTGATGTGAAATGCTGGGAATTATTCACAGCAATGGTGATATGAACCAGACGTCTGAAAAGCCCCCTCACAGAATGCTATTACATAAAATGGTTATGAAAACACAGCCTGATGCCTGAGACAATGAGAGCTCGTGGTTCTACAGTGCTGTGAAAAAAGTATTTTTTTCTAATTTCCTCTGTTGTTGCATATTGGCTTTAGATCCTCATACAAGACGTTATATAACACAACAAGAACAAAAAAGAAAGTTTCTATCTACCCTTTCAAAAAAAAGAAACGCCCTCCAAGCGTACCACCTGCCACCTTTAGCACCAATTACTGCCTTCAGTCTCTTCTTTTACACCACCGTGAACTGCCTTTGAATCAGCTGCATTGGAGGGCTTCTGAATTATGTCACCTTTAAGCCTTTCAGAAATGGATTTGTGCTTCAGATCACTGTCTTGCTGCATAACAGTTATAGATTGAGCTGTAGATTATGGTTTAACCATCATGGTCAAGTTTTTCTTGTAAACAGCTTCTTCCTGGGTGCAAAGCATCCCTATGCCATCATACTACCACCACCATGTGTCACTGCTGGCAGGACCCATATCTTCCACCTCCGACTCACCAGTCCAAAAGAACGTTAACCTTAACCCAAAAGTTATGGGGTCATAAAGGTGTTTTTTCATTGTTGGGATCATGAATGCTAACTTCTTCTGAAGTCCTGCAGTTCCTTAGATGTCTGGAACCTGCATGAGTCGTCGCTGTGTTCTCTTGGAGGAATTTTGGTAGACTGGCCAATTCAGACAAGACTGACCATATCTCCAAGTCTACATGGTTTGCTGGATTTAGCCTGGGTGTGCCTAGTTTAGCTAAATTTGGCTAATTGGTTGATTGAGTAACCAAGGAATCAGTGGTTTTCAAAACACATCATCTTCAGTAAATGGAATTTAAGGAGAATCTTTTTAAGACTGCACATTGTGTTTGCTCAGTTTGTCGTATATGAATATTGTTGGAAGATTAGATACTACTAAGTGTGACAAATTGACCCAAGTGGGGTAGTTACAAAAGCTTTTTCACAGCCCTTTATATGGAACCTTTGCCTTTAATAAGAAACCCCTTGAGGAACCATGATTTAAAAGAGTGTACATATTATTTGGCTCTAAATTCTTGCATTTTGCAGAATGGAGGCCCCCCAACAGCAACACAAATACGTAATTTAGATGTGCTGTCGAGTTCCCATCTTGTCTGAAAGAGCTTTTAATGAGCGGTCATAAAACTCAAGGCCTCCTTTCAGCCTCCCACCCCAAACTCTCGGAGGAGCAGTGAGTGGGATTGGATAGAATAGTGCCAAAGATCTAAAACACACTCACTCTCTCAAAGTGCCACAGACTGCACAGAGAAAAAAAAAGTTACATTCAGCAAAAAAAAATATGGTCATTAGAAGAGAGTGAGTTTTGAATTCTAGCCAAATATGCAGAACTGAATAAAATCAGAAGTACTTTATGAAATACCTTTCTTTAGACAGTCATTACGTGATGGATCTAGGCCACCAGCTAAAACACAGTTCACGGCAGCAGAAAACCTTCAGAAGTTGTTTCTACACTTCAGCCGACTCTGCTGCATTTCCCAGGTTTTACTTGCCATTTTTCCTTAGTTAAATGTCAATTTCCTGAACGCCTCAGGGAATTTGTGATAATCGCTTTAGTTTCCTGAAAGAAAAAGGGAAAAAACTGAAACCTAATTTACCTGCGCAGCTGCCAGATTGGAAAAGCTATTTGCGCTCTTCCATTCTAATCATTCGGCTTGTTGCATTTCAGGCTTGCGTACGGTGGAGTCAATTGCTCTTGGTGAAACCCTCACTGCTCTTTTAGTGAGCCGTAAGCCGAGTTAGTGTCTCAGGGAGACACGTTTCCAAGAGTTTTTTTCTTTGTTACTGAGGCTTAAGGTGTAGCTTTAGGTGGATTTGTTGTATTTCTAACTGGTCTCGGACTTTAAAATCCTTTACCTTTGAGTGACCCTACACCTTCAATCACTAGTTTCAATAAAATAGACAGATTTAACCTTCCATTTTGCCAGAATGAAATAATCATAGCACTACTAAAACTTTTTAATACGTTTTGGTGGTAAACATTTTAGCTCCATTAAAGAAGAACTCAAAAACGCAAGCCAGTGTATGACCAGCAAACATGGCTTTCAACGGTAATTTGTGTAAATGCATTGGTTAGGGTTTACTGTAAATTTAGGGGTTAGGGTTTAGTGTAAATTTAGGGATTAGGGTTTACTGTAAATTTAGGGGTTAGGGTTTAGTGTAAATATAGGGGTTAGGGTTTAGTGTAAATGTAGGGGTTAGGGTTTAGTGTACATGTAGGAGTTAGTGTTTAGTGTAAATGTAGAGATTATGGTTTACTGTAAATTTAGGGGTTAGGGTTTAGTGTAAATTCAGGAGTTAGGGTTTAGTGTAAATGTAGGAGTTAGGGTTTAGTGTAAATGTAGGGGTTAGTGTAAATGTGGGGGTTAGTGTAAATGTGGGGGTTAGTGTAAATGTGGGGGTTAGGGTTTAGTGTAAATGTAGAGGTTAGTGTAAATGTGGGGGTTAGTGTTTAGTGTAAATGTAGGGGTTAGAGTTTAGTGTAAATGTAGGAGTTAGGGTTTAGTGTAAATGTAGAGGTTAGGGTTTACTGTAAATTTAGGGGTTATTGTTTAGTGTAAATGTATTGGTTAGAGTGTAGGGGTTAGTGTTTAGTGTAAATGTAGGGGTTAGGGTTTAGTGTAAATGTAGGAGTTAGTGTTTAGTGTAAATGTATTGGTTACAGTATTAGTGTAAATGTAGGGGTTAGTGTTTAGTGTTAATGTAGGGGTTAGTGTTTAGTATAAATGTAGAGGTTAGGGTTTAGTGTAAATGTAGGAGTTAGTGTTTAGTGTAAATGTATTGGTTAGAGTTTTAGGCTAAATGTAGGAGTTAGTGTTTAGTGTAAATGTAGGGGTTAGTGTTTAGTGTAAATGTATTGGTTAGAGTTTTAGGCTAAATGTAGGAGTTAGTGTTTAGTGTAAATGTAGGGGTTAGTGTTTAGTGTAAATGTATTGGTTAGAGTTTTAGTCTCAATGTAGGAGTTAGTGTTTAGTGTAAATGTAGGGGTTAGTGTTTAGTAAAAATGTAGAGGTTAGGGTTTAGTGTAAATGTAGAGATTAGGGTTTACTGTAAATTTAGGGGTTAGGGTTTAGTGTAAATGTAGGGGTTAGGGTTTAATATAAATGTAGGGGTTAGTGTTTAGTGTAAATGTATTGGTTAGAGTTTTAGTGTAAATGTAGGGGTTAGGATTTAGTGTAAATGTAGGAGTTAGTGTTTAGTGTAAATGTATTGGTTAGAGTTTTAGTGTAACTGTAGGGGTTAGGGTTTAGTGTAAATGTAGGAGTTAGTGTTTAGTGTAAATGTAGAGGTTAGTGTTTAGTGTAAATGTAGGGGTTAGGGTTTAGTGTAAATGTAGGACTTAGTGTTTAGTGTAAATGTTGGAGTTAGTGTTTAGTGTAAATGTATTGGTTAGAGTTTTAGTGTAAATGTAGGAGTTAGTGTTTAGTGTAAATGTAAAAGTTAGTGTTTAGTGTAGATGTAGGAGTTAGTGTTTAGTGTAGATGTAGGAGTTAGTGTTTAGTGTAAATGTAGGGTTTAGGGTTTAGTGTAAATGTAGGTGTTAGTGTTTAGTGTAAATGTATTGGTTAGAGTTTTATTGTAAATGTAGGGGTTAGTGTTTAGTGTAAATGTAGGAGTTAGGGTTTAGTGTAAATGTAGGGGTTAGTGTTTAGTGTAAATGTAGGGGTTAGTGTTTAGTGTAAATGTAGGAGTTAGGGTTCGTGTAAATGTAGAGGTTAGGGTTTAGTGTAAATGTAGGAGTTAGGGTTCGTGTAAATGTAGACGTTAGGGTTTAGTGTAAATGTAATGGTTAGAGTTTTTGTCTCAATGTAGGAGTTAGTGTTTAGTGTAAATGTAGGAGTTAGGGTTTAGTGTAATTGTAGGGGTTAGTGTTTAGTGTAAATGTAGGGGTTAGTGTTTAGTGTAAATGTAGGAGTTAGGGTTTGTGTAAATGTAGAGGTTAAGGTTTAGTGTAAATGTATTGGTTAGGGTTTAGTGTAAATGTAGAGGTTAGTGTTTAGTGTAAATGTATTGGTTAGAGTTTTAGTCTAAATGTAGGAGTTAGTGTTTAGTGTAAATGTAGGGGTTAGTGTTTAGTGTAAATGTAGGGGTTAGTGTTTAGTGTAAATGTAGGAGTTAGTGTTTAGTGTAAAGGTATTGGTTAGAGTTTTAGTGTAAATGTATTGGTTAGAGTTTTAGTGTAAATGTAGGAGTTAGTGTTAATGTAGGGGTTAGGGTTTAGTGTAAATGTAGGGGTTAGGGTTTAGTGTAAATGTAGGAGTTCGTGTTTAGTGTAAATGTAGAGGTTAGTGTTTAGTGTAAATGTAGGGGTTAGGGTTTAGTGTAAATGTAGGGGTTAGTGTTTAGTGTAAATGTAGGCGTTAGGGTTTAGTGTAGATGTAGTGGTTAGGGTGTAGTGTAAGTGTAATGGCTAGGGTTTGGTGTAAATGTAGGGATTAGGGTTTAGTGTAGATGTAGGAGTTAGGGTTTGGTGTAAATGTAGGGATTAGGGTTTAGTGTAAATGTAGGGGTTAGGGGTTAGTGTAAATGTAGGGTTAGGGTTTAGTGTAAATGTAGGGGTTAGGGTTTAGTGTAAGTGTAATGGCTAGGGTTTGATGTAAATGTAGGGATTAGGGTTTAGTGTAAATGTAGGGGTTAGTGTTTAGTGTAGATGTAGGAGTAAGGGTTTAGTGTAAATGTAGGGGTTAGGGTTTAGTGTATATGTAGGGGTTAGTGTTTATTGCAAATGTAGAGGTCAGTGTTTAGTGTAAATGTAGGAGTTAGGGTTTAGTGTAAATGTAGGGTTTAGGGTTTAGTGTAAATGTATTGGTTAGAATTTTAGTGTAAATGTAGGAGTTAGTGTTTAGTGTAAATGTAGGGGTTAGTGTTTAGTGTAAATGTAGGAGTTAGGGTTCGTGTAAATGTAGAGGTTAGGGTTTAGTGTAAATGTATTGGTTAGAGTTTTAGTGTAAATGTAGGAGTTAGGGTTTAGTGTAAATGTAGAGGTTATGGTTTAGTGTAAATGTAGGGGTTAGGGTTTACTGTAAATTTAGGGGTTAGGGTTTAGTGTAAATGTAGGGGTTAGGGTTTAGTGTAAATGTAGGGGTTAGTGTTTAGTGTAAATGTAGGAGTTTGGGTTCGTGTAAATGTAGAGGTTAGGGTTTAGTGTAAATGTATTGGTTAGGGTTTAGTGTAAATGTAGAGGTTAGTGTTTAGTGTAAATGTATTGGTTAGAGTTTTAGTCTAAATGTAGGAGTTAGTGTTTAGTGTAAATGTAGGGGTTAGTGTTTAGTGTAAATGTAGGGGTTAGTGTTTAGTGTAAATGTAGGAGTTAGTGTTTAGTGTAAAGGTATTGGTTAGAGTTTTAGTGTAAATGTATTGGTTAGAGTTTTAGTGTAAATGTAGGAGTTAGTGTTAATGTAGGGGTTAGGGTTTAGTGTAAATGTAGGGGTTAGGGTTTAGTGTAAATGTAGGAGTTCGTGTTTAGTGTAAATGTAGAGGTTAGTGTTTAGTGTAAATGTAGGGGTTAGGGTTTAGTGTAAATGTAGGGGTTAGTGTTTAGTGTAAATGTAGGCGTTAGGGTTTAGTGTAGATGTAGTGGTTAGGGTGTAGTGTAAGTGTAATGGCTAGGGTTTGGTGTAAATGTAGGGATTAGGGTTTAGTGTAGATGTAGGAGTTAGGGTTTGGTGTAAATGTAGGGATTAGGGTTTAGTGTAAATGTAGGGGTTAGGGTTTAGTGTAAATATAGGGTTAGGGTTTAGTGTAAATGTCGGGGTTAGGGTTTAGTGTAAGTGTAATGGCTAGGGTTTGATGTAAATGTAGGGATTAGGGTTTAGTGTAAATGTAGGGGTTAGTGTTTAGTTTAGATGTAGGAGTAAGGGTTTAGTGTAAATGTAGGGGTTAGGGTTTAGTGTATATGTAGGGGTTAGTGTTTATTGCAAATGTAGAGGTCAGTGTTTAGTGTAAATGTAGGAGTTAGGGTTTAGTGTAAATATAGGGGTTAGGGTTTAGTGTAAATGTATTGGTTAGAATTTTAGTGTAAATGTAGGAGTTAGTGTTTAGTGTAAATGTAGGGGTTAGTGTTTAGTGTAAATGTAGGAGTTAGGGTTCGTGTAAATGTAGAGGTTAGGGTTTAGTGTAAATGTATTGGTTAGAGTTTTAGTGTAAATGTAGGAGTTAGGGTTTAGTGTAAATGTAGAGGTTATGGTTTAGTGTAAATGTAGAGATTAGGGTTTACTGTAAATTTAGGGGTTAGGGTTTAGTGTAAATGTAGGGGTTAGGGTTTAGTATAAATGTAGGGGTTAGTGTTTAGTGTAAATGTATTGGTTAGAGTTTTAGTGTAAATGTAGGGGTTAGGGTTTATTGTAAATGTATTGGTTAGAGTTTTAGTCTAAATGTAGGAGTTAGTGATTAGTGTAAATGTAGGGGTTAGTGTTTAGTGTACATGTAGGAGTTAGTGTTAAGTGTAAAGGTATTGGTTAGAGTTTTAGTGTAAATGTAGGAGTTAGTGTTTAGTGTAAATTTAGGAGTTAGGGTTTAGTGTAAATGTAGGAGTTAGGGTTCGTGTAAATGTAGGGGTTAGTGTTTAGTGTAAATGTAGGGGTTAGTGTTTAGTGTAAATGTAGGAGTTAGGGTTCGTGTAAATGTATTGATTAGGCTTTAGTGTAAATGTAGAGGTTAGTGTTTAGTGTAAATGTATAGGTTAGAGTTTTAGTCTAAATGTAGGAGTTAGTGTTTAGTGTAAATGTAGGGGTTAGTGATTAGTGTAAATGTAGGAGTTAGTGTTTAGTGTAAAGGTATTGGTTAGAGTTTTAGTGTAAATGTATTGGTTAGAGTTTTAGTGTAAATGTAGGAGTTAGTGTTAATGTAGGGGTTAGGGTTTAGTGTAAATGTAGGGGTTAGGGTTTAGTGTAAATGTACGAGTTAGTGTTTAGTGTAAATGTAGAGGTTAGTGTTTAGTGTAAATGTAGGGGTTAGGGTTTAGTGTAAATGTAGGGGTTAGTGTTTAGTGTAAATGTAGGCGTTAGGGTTTAGTGTAGATGTAGTGGTTAGGGTGTAGTGTAAGTGTAATGGCTAGGGTTTGGTGTAAATGTAGGGATTAGGGTTTAGTGTAGATGTAGGAGTTAGGGTTTGGTGTAAATGTAGGGATTAGGGTTTAGTGTAAATGTAGGGGTTACGGTTTAGTGTAAATGTAGGGTTAGGGTTTAGTGTAAATGTAGGGGTTAGGGTTTAGTGTAAGTGTAATGGCTAGGGTTTGATGTAAATGTAGGGATTAGGGTTTAGTGTAAATGTAGGGGTTAGTGTTTAGTGTAGATGTAGGAGTAAGGGTTTAGTGTAAATGTAGGGGTTAGTGTTTAGTGCAAATGTAGAGGTCAGTGTTTAGTGTAAATGTAGGAGTTAGGGTTTAGTGTAAATGTATTGGTTAGAATTTTAGTGTAAATGTAGGAGTTAGTGTTTAGTGTAAATGTAGGGGTTAGTGTTTAGTGTAAATGTAGGAGTTAGAGTTCGTGTAAATGTAGAGGTTAGTGTTTAGTGTAAATGTAGGGGTTAGTGTTTAGTGTAAATGTAGGAGTTAGGGTTTAGTGTAAATGTATTGGTTAGAGTTTTAGTGTAAATATAGGAGTTAGGGTTTATTGTAAATGTAGAGGTTATGGTTTAGTGTAAATGTAGAGATTAGGGTTTACTGTAAATTTAGGGGTTAGGGTTTAGTGTAAATGTAGGGGTTAGGGTTTAGTATAAATGTAAGGGTTAGTGTTTAGTGTAAATGTATTGGTTAGAGTTTTAGTGTAAATGTATTGGTTAGAGTTTTAGTGTAAATGTAGGAGTTAGTGTTTAGTGTTAATGTAGAGATTAGGGTTTACTGTAAATTTAGGGATTAAGGTTTAGTGTAAATGTAGGAGTTAGTGTTTAGTGTAAATGTAGTGGTTAGGGTGTAGTGTAAGTGTAATGGCTAGGGTTTGGTGTAAATGTAGGGATTAGGGTTTAGTGTAGATGTAGGAGTTAGGGTTTAGTGTAAATGTAGGCGTTAGGGTTTAGTGTAGATGTAGTGGTTAGGGTGTAGTGTAAGTGTAATGGCTAGGGTTTGGTGTAAATGTAGGGATTAGGGTTTAGTGTAGATGTAGGAGTTAGGGTTTGGTGTAAATGTAGGGATTAGGGTTTAGTGTAGATGTAGGAGTTAGGGTTTGGTGTAAATGTAGGGATTAGGGTTTAGTGTAAATGTAGGGGCTAGGGTTTGGTGTAAATGTAGGGTTAGGGTTTAGTGTAAATGTAGGGGTTAGGGTTTAGTGTAAGTGTAATGGCTAGGGTTTAGTGTAAATGTAGGGATTAGGGTTTAGTGTAAATGTAGGGGTTAGTGTTTAGTTTAGATGTAGGAGTAAGGGTTTAGTGTAAATGTAGGGGTTAGGGTTTAGTGTATATGTAGGGGTTAGTGTTTAGTGCAAATGTAGAGGTCAGTGTTTAGTGTAAATGTAGGAGTTAGGGTTTAGTGTAAATGTAGGGGTTAGGGTTTAGTGTAAATGTAGGAGTTAGTGTTTAGTGTAAATGTAGGGGTTAGGGTTTAGTGTAAATGTAGAGGTTAGGGTTTAGTGTAAATGTAGGGGTTAGGGTTTAGTGTAAATGTAGAGGTTAGGGTTTAGTGTAAATGTAGGGGTTAGGTTTTAGTGTAAATGTAGGGGTTAGGTTTTAGTGTAAATGTAGGGGTTAGTATTTAGTGTATATGTAGAGGTTAGTGTTTAGTGTATATGTAGGGGTTAGGGTTTAGTGTAAATGTAGAGGTTAGGGTTTAGTGTAAATGTAGGGGTTAGTGTTTAGTGTAAATGTTGGAGTTAGTGTTTAGTGTAAATGTATTGATTAGGTTTTAGTGTAAATGTAGAGGTTAGTGTTTAGTGTAAATGTATTGGTTAGTGTTTAGTGCAAATGTAGGAGTTAGTGTTTAGTGTAAATGTATTGATTAGGGTTTAGTGTAAATGTAGGAGTTAGTGTTTAGTGTAAATGTATTGGTTAGTGTTTAGTGTAAATGTAGGAGTTAGTGTTTAGTGTAAATGTAGGGGTTAGTGTTTAGTGTAAATGTATTGGTTAAAGTTTTAGTGTAAATGTAGGGATTAGGTTTTAGTGTAAATGTAGGGTTAGTGTTTAGTGTAAATGTAGAGGTTAGGGTTTAGTGTAAATATAGGGGTTAGTGTTAAGTGTAAATGTAGGGGTTAGGGTTTAGTGTAAATGTAGGGGTTAGGGTTTAGTGTAAATGTAGAGGTTAGGGTTTAGTGTACATTTAGGGGTTAGTGTTTAGTGTAAATTTATTGGTTAGGTTTTAGTGGAAATGCAGGGGTTAGTGTTTAGTGTAAATGTAGGAGTTAGTGTTTAGTGTAAATGTAGGGGTTAGTGTTAAGTGTAAATGTATTGGTTAAAGTTTTAGTGTAAATGTATTGGTTAGTGTTAAGTGTAAATGTATTGGTTAAAGTTTTAGTGTAAATGTATTGGTTAAAGTTTTAGTGTAAATGTATTGGTTAGGTTTTAGTGTAAATGTATTGGTTAAAGTTTTAGTGTAAATGTAGGGGTTAGTGTTAAGTGTAAATGTAGGGTTAGTGTTAAGTGTAAATGTATTGGTTAAAGTTTTAGTGTAAATGTAGGGGTTAGGCTGTAGTGTGAATGTATTGGTTAGGGTTTAGTGTAAATGTAGGGGTTAGGCTGTAGTGTGAATGTATTGGTTAGGGTTTAGTGTAAATGTAGGGGTTAGTGTTTAGTGTAAATGTAGGAGTTAGTGTTTAGTGTAAATGCAGGGGTTAGTGTTTAGTGTAAATGTAGGAGTTAGTGTTTAGTGTAAATGCTGGGGTTAGTGTTTAGTGTAAATGTAGGAGTTAGTGTTTATTGTAAATGTAGGGGTTAGTGTTAAGTGTAAATGTATTGGTTAAAGTTTTAGTGTAAATGTATTGGTTAGTGTTAAGTGTAAATGTATTGGTTAAAGTTTTAGTGTAAATGTATTGGTTAGGTTTTAGTGTAAATGTATTGGTTAAAGTTTTAGTGTAAATGTAGTGGTTAGGTTTTAGTGTAAATGTATTGGTTAAAGTTTTAGTGTAAATGTAGTGGTTAGGTTTTAGTGTAAATGTATTGGTTAAAGTTTTAGTGTAAATGTATTGGTTAAAGTTTTAGTGTTAATGTAGTGGTTAGGTTTTAGTGTAAATGTATTGGTTAAAGTTTTAGTGTAAATGTATTGGTTAAAGTTTTAGTGTAAATGTATTGGTTAAAGTTTTAGTGTAAATGTATTGGTTAGGTTTTAGTGTAAATGTATTGGTTAAAGTTTTAGTGTAAATGTATTGGTTAGGTTTTAGTGTAAATGTATTGGTTAAAGTTTTAGTGTAAATGTAGTGGTTAGGTTTTAGTGTAAATGTATTGGTTAAAGTTTTAGTGTAAATGTATTGGTTAAAGTTTTAGTGTTAATGTAGTGGTTAGGTTTTAGTGTAAATGTAGTGGTTAGGTTTTAGTGTAAATGTATTGGTTAAAGTTTTAGTGTAAATGTATTGGTTAAAGTTTTAGTGTAAATGTATTGGTTAGGTTTTAGTGTAAATGTATTGGTTAAAGTTTTAGTGTAAATGTATTGGTTAGGTTTTAGTGTAAATGTATTGGTTAAAGTTTTAGTGTAAATGTATTGGTTAGGTTTTAGTGTAAATGTATTGGTTAAAGTTTTAGTGTAAATGTAGTGGTTATGTCTTAGTGTAAATGTATTGGTTAAAGTTTTAGTGTAAATGTATTGGTTACGTTTTAGTGTAAATGTATTGGTTAAAGTTTTAGTGTAAATGTTGTGGTTAGTGTTAAGTGTAAATGTAGGGTTAGTGTTAAGTGTAAATGTATTGGTTAACGTTTTAGTGTAAATGTATTGGTTAAAGTTTTAGTGTAAATGTAGGGGTTAGTGTTAAGTGTAAATGTAGGGTTAGTGTTAAGTGTAAATGTATTGGTTAAAGTTTTAGTGTAAATGTAGGAGTTAGTGTTAAGTGTAAATGTAGGGTTAGTGTTAAGTGTAAATGTATTGGTTAAAGTTTTAGTGTAAATGTATTGGTTAAAGTTTTAGTGTAAATGTGGGAGTTAGTGTTAAGTGTAAATGTAGGGTTAGTGTTAAGTGTAAATGTATTGGTTAAAGTTTTAGTGTAAATGTATTGGTTAAAGTTTTAGTGTAAATGTATTGGTTAGGTTTTAGTGTAAATGTATTGGTTAAAGTTTTAGTGTAAATGTAGTGGTTAGGTTTTAGTGTAAATGTATTGGTTAAAGTTTTAGTGTAAATGTATTGGTTAAAGTTTTAGTGTAAATGTATTGGTTAGGTTTTAGTGTAAATGTATTGGTTAAAGTTTTAGTGTAAATGTATTGGTTAGGTTTTAGTGTAAATGTATTGGTTAAAGTTTTAGTGTAAATGTATTGGTTAGGTTTTAGTGTAAATGTATTGGTTAAAGTTTTAGTGTAAATGTAGTGGTTAGTGTTAAGTGTAAATGTAGGGTTAGTGTTAAGTGTAAATGTATTGGTTAACGTTTTAGTGTAAATGTATTGGTTAAAGTTTTAGTGTAAATGTAGGGGTTAGTGTTAAGTGTAAATGTATTGGTTAAAGTTTTAGTGTAAATGTAGGGGTTAGGCTGTAGTGTGAATGTATTGGTTAGGGTTTAGTGTAAATGTAGGGGTTAGGCTGTAGTGTGAATGTATTGGTTAGGGTTTAGTGTAAATGTAGGGGTTAGTGTTTAGTGTAAATGTAGGAGTTAGTGTTTAGTGTAAATGCTGGGGTTAGTGTTTAGTGTAAATGTAGGAGTTAGTGTTTATTGTAAATGTAGGGGTTAGTGTTAAGTGTAAATGTATTGGTTAAAGTTTTAGTGTAAATGTATTGGTTAGTGTTAAGTGTAAATGTATTGGTTAAAGTTTTAGTGTAAATGTATTGGTTAAAGTTTTAGTGTAAATGTATTGGTTAAAGTTTTAGTGTAAATGTATTGGTTAGGTTTTAGTGTAAATGTATTGGTTAAAGTTTTAGTGTAAATGTATTGGTTAGGTTTTAGTGTAAATGTATTGGTTAAAGTTTTAGTGTAAATGTAGTGGTTAGGTTTTAGTGTAAATGTATTGGTTAAAGTTTTAGTGTAAATGTATTGGTTAAAGTTTTAGTGTTAATGTAGTGGTTAGGTTTTAGTGTAAATGTAGTGGTTAGGTTTTAGTGTAAATGTATTGGTTAAAGTTTTAGTGTAAATGTAGTGGTTAGGTCTTAGTGTAAATGTATTGGTTAAAGTTTTAGTGTAAATGTATTGGTTACGTTTTAGTGTAAATGTATTGGTTAAAGTTTTAGTGTAAATGTTGTGGTTAGTGTTAAGTGTAAATGTAGGGTTAGTGTTAAGTGTAAATGTATTGGTTAACGTTTTAGTGTAAATGTATTGGTTAAAGTTTTAGTGTAAATGTAGGGGTTAGTGTTAAGTGTAAATGTAGGGTTAGTGCTAAGTGTAAATGTATTGGTTAAAGTTTTAGTGTAAATGTAGGAGTTAGTGTTAAGTGTAAATGTAGGGTTAGTGTTAAGTGTAAATGTATTGGTTAAAGTTTTAGTGTAAATGTGGGAGTTAGTGTTAAGTGTAAATGTAGGGTTAGTGTTAAGTGTAAATGTATTGGTTAAAGTTTTAGTGTAAATGTATTGGTTAAAGTTTTAGTGTAAATGTGGGAGTTAGTGTTAAGTGTAAATGTAGGGTTAGTGTTAAGTGTAAATGTATTGGTTAAAGTTTTAGTGTAAATGTATTGGTTAAAGTTTTAGTGTAAATGTAGTGGTTAGGTTTTAGTGTAAATGTATTGGTTAAAGTTTTAGTGTAAATGTATTGGTTAGGTTTTAGTGTAAATGTATTGGTTAAAGTTTTAGTGTAAATGTATTGGTTAGGTTTTAGTGTAAATGTATTGGTTAAAGTTTTAGTGTAAATGTATTGGTTAGGTTTTAGTGTAAATGTATTGGTTAAAGTTTTAGTGTAAATGTAGTGGTTAGTGTTAAGTGTAAATGTAGGGTTAGTGTTAAGTGTAAATGTATTAGTTAAAGTTTTAGTGTAAATGTAGGAGTTAGTGTTAAGTGTAAATGTAGGGTTAGTGTTAAGTGTAAATGTATTGGTTAAAGTTTTAGTGTAAATGTATTGGTTAAAGTTTTAGTGTAAATGTGGGAGTTAGTGTTAAGTGTAAATGTAGGGTTAGTGTTAAGTGTAAATGTATTGGTTAAAGTTTTAGTGTAAATGTATTGGTTAAAGTTTTAGTGTAAATGTATTGGTTAAAGTTTTAGTGTAAATGTATTGGTTAGGTTTTAGTGTAAATGTATTTGTTAAAGTTTTAGTGTAAATGTAGTGGTTAGTGTTAAGTGTAAATGTAGGGTTAGTGTTAAGTGTAAATGTATTGGTTAAAGTTTTAGTGTAAATGTAGGGGTTAGGCTGTAGTGTGAATGTATTGGTTAGGGTTTAGTGTAAATGTAGGGGTTAGGGTTTAGTGTGAATGTATTGGTTAGGGTTTAGTGTAAATGTAGGGGTTAGACTGTAGAGTGAATGTATTGGTTAGGGTTTAGTGTAAATGTAGGGGTTAGACTGTAGAGTGAATGTATTGGTTAGGGTTTAGTGTAAATGTAGGGGTTAGGGTTTAGTGTGAATGTATTGGTTAGGGTTTAGTGTAAATGTAGGGGTTAGACTGTAGTGTGAATGTATTGGTTAGGGTTTAGTGTAAATGTAGGGGTTAGGGTTTAGTGTGAATGTATTGGTTAGGGTTTAGTGTAAATGTAGGGGTTAGGGTTTAGTGTAAATGTATTGGTTAAAGTTTTAGTGTAAATGTATTTGTTAAAGTTTTAGTGTAAATGTAGTGGTTAGTGTTAAGTGTAAATGTAGGGTTAGTGTTAAGTGTAAATGTATTGGTTAAAGTTTTAGTGTAAATGTAGGGGTTAGGCTGTAGTGTGAATGTATTGGTTAGGGTTTAGTGTAAATGTAGGGGTTAGGTGGTTTGGGACCATAGACAGTACCCTCTAAATGAATTTTGTGTCTGTGTCTTGGCTTACGGTAGATCAGACCACAATCCTCGTGAATATGTAAGACCTGAACATAAAATAGGGCCGTAGTTTGAACTCATGGTCCATGTAAAAGGGATGACTCATGCTTGTCTAGCAGGTTTTCTGAGGAGCTTGCCGCCGGCCCTGCAATTGTCTTTTGTCCACAGTTTAGCGGGGATGAGCTCTTTCTTTCCTCAACTGTGATGCCTTATTTTCTAATAATATAATAATATTTCTTTCTCAGGAATACATAACAGACAAGGAACATTCAGCTAATGCAGAGCGCAAACGATTGTTTTGATACCTTTCATCTGAGCCGGCAATCGTTTAGCACTGTTCTCTCTTGATGTGCTCATAATTCTCCATGGACCGGAGCAGAAATGTTCCTGAACTATGAGCTAATACTAATACTAATATGAAGGACTATAAATAATTCATGTGGGGGCTATTTAAACCCTTATGAGAGGAATCCGTTGAAACAAAGCCTGAACTCATCTATTGCTTCCTTCATTGAGGCTATGGATCATTTGGAACAAGATGGAACACATCTCCCCCCTAAAATCCATCAGGATGTGCTTGCTGTTTCAGGACCACGGAGAGCTCCCACTGCTGCAGTACTGGGAATCCACCAGAAGGGGGCATCCTACAGTCAGCTGTGTTCAATTACCCCACTGACACCAATCAGTTTTGCATTCAAAAGAACATGATGCTGACAAATAAGAGAAGTGACACTTCATTTCTTCTGAATATGAAAACCTGCAGCAGCGTGATTGCTTATTTAACTCAGGCGTTTGCATTTTGAAGTAATAACACGTCTCGGTGCGGCGTCCGGCCTCAGAAATAATAAAAAATAAACAATAGCGAAGGCCAAAAAAAAAAAAAAAAGCATTGCCTGTCAGCCTGCAATAAGGGGGAATAATAGAAAAATCAATTTCAGGGACTGGAAAAGAGAGGGACTCATTGTTTTTGTCAGCTCCCGCGTGATGTAATGTACAAAAATATGACTCTGCGGACGCATTAGTCACATCAGGCAGAATGGACTTGGGAGTATGGATCATTACCGTCCATTTCCAACCAAATAGCCGTAATTACAGCTTTTCTTCTAACTGAGCCCCTGTGAAGGGCAAAAGAAAGTCCTCGGCAAAGGGTGATTAGAAAAAGCTGCTCTTTTTCCTCTCCCTCTTTCCTGCAGGTTACATATTTATGTTAAACAGCCAATGCATTATGCATGAAAGGCAGAGAACAGGAAAATGAAACTATGACACAAACGTCCTAACCAGGCTCGCGTATAAAAGAGACGGTTGTAAGCGCTTCGTGTGCACGCATGTACAACAGCTGGCGTGTAAAGATGTGCCGAAACCTGCAAAATAATTAGGTGACCCCATTCTTAAGCCAGAAAGTGTTTTAAGTTGAGAAGCTGATCCCTCTGAGGCTGTTTCTTGCAGCATAAGCAGTGGTTCGGGGCCTCCAGGCGCACACCATGAGCATGTGGAGACGAGCATGCTGGTTTGACTGGTTTCATGTAAAGAAATCAAAGTTTTATGTGGTGGTTGTGGCCAAACGAGTAACTATATTATAGGTTTTTATGAATAAGAATAAGAATTATCATGTTTGAGGAGAATATGATGTGCGGAAATCTGTCCACCTGTAAGCGAGCTTAGATTTTACTTACATTACTTTTCTATGAGCTTGGCATTCAAACAATCGCCAATAGAAACTCTTCCCATGTTGATTTTGAATGACATGTTTATGGCTGAATAAGCTGGTAGAAGGCAAAAGGCTTCACTGATTATTGCATAATTAAATGAACTGTGTCAGAATCACCACAGTGGTGGTGATAATAACCAGACATCCATCTCTAACAACTGAAATGAATGGGCCAATAGAAATGCTCCAAAATAGCTTGGAAGAAATTCTGGTTCCATTGACTTACATTCAAAGTAAAGAACATTTTTGATCCCTGTTTTAAAGCTGCTACGGAGAGGTCTGTTTATCTTTGGACAGTGATGGTATGCTGCTGACTGCTTGAGACATTTTTCCTTGTAGTTTTATGGTGAGGTTTTTGCCTAAAAAGTATTTTAATCCATTCATAGTGGAGAAATACATGCAGGGTGCTGTGAAGCAAAATAGTGCCCAAAGAAACTTAATGTCTGATTTTCCATTATTTTACCTTCAATAACATACCATAGAAAACTCTATAGGACACATACAGGCTACTGCTGGTATAGTGAATTAGTGAGTTAAATGGCTGGTACTGTATTGTATGTGCTATTCCCATTTACACCAGTGCAAGAAAGTTAAAGTCTACAGCTGAATATGGTAGTGTCGAGGGGGTTGCACTGCTGACTTCTATGCTGTAGACTGGAGTTTAATTCCCCATCTGGGTAACTACCTTACACAATACTAATAAGAGTCCTGTAACAATATGAGTACTGTAACACTACCTTCACCTACCTGTGTACAGGTAAACTGTAACACTACCTTCACCTACCTGTGTACAGCTAAACTGTAGCACTACCTTCACCTACCTGTGTACAGGTAAACTGTAACACTACCTTCACCTACCTGTGTACAGCTAAACTGTAGCACTACCTTCACCTACCTGTGTACTGGTAAACTGTAACACTACCTTCACCTACCTGTGTACAGGTAAACTGTAGCACTACCTTCACCTACCTGTGTACTGGTAAACTGTAACACTACCTTCACCTACCTGTGTACAGCTAAACTGTAGCACTACCTTCACCTACCTGTGTACTGGTAAACTGTAACACTACCTTCACCTACCTGTGTACTGGTAAACTGTAACACTACCTTCACCTACCTGTGTACAGGTAAACTGTAACACTACCTTCACCTACCTGTGTACAGCTTAACTGTAACACTACCTTCACCTACCTGTGTACAGGTAAACTGTAACACTACCTTCACCTACCTGTGTACAGGTAAACTGTAACACTACCTTCACCTACCTGTGTACAGATAAACAGTAACACCACCTTCACCTACCTGTGTACAGCTTAACTGTAACACTACCTTCACCTACCTGTGTACAGCTTAACTGTAACACTACCTTCACCTACCTGTGTACAGGTAAACTGTAACACTACCTTCACCTACCTGTGTACTGGTAAACTGTAACACTACCTTCACCTACCTGTGTACTGGTAAACTGTAACACTACCTTCACCTACCTGTGTACAGGTAAACTGTAACACTACCTTCACCTACCTGTGTACAGCTTAACTGTAACACTACCTTCACCTACCTGTGTACAGGTAAACTGTAACACTACCTTCACCTACCTGTGTACAGGTAAACTGTAACACTACCTTCACCTACCTGTGTACAGATAAACTGTAACACTACCTTCACCTACCTGTGTACAGATAAACTGTAACACTACCTTCACCTACCTGTGTACAGATAAACTGTAACACTACCTTCACCTACCTGTGTACAGATAAACTGTAACACTACCTTCACCTACCTGTGTACAGGTAAACTAACACTAACTTCACCTACTTGTGTACAGGTAAACTGTAACACTACATTTACACACTTGTGTACAGATAAACAGTAACACTACCTTCACCTACCTGTGTACAGGTAAACTGTAACACTACATTTACCTACTTGTGTACAGGTAAACTGTAACACCACCTTCACCTACCTGTGTACAGGTAAACTGTAACACTACATTTACCTACTTGTGTACAGATAAACTGTAACACTACTTTCACCTACCTGTGTACAGATAAACTGTAACACTACTTTCACCTACCTGTGTACAGGTAAACTGTAACACTACCTTCACCTACCTGTGTACAGGTAAACTGTAACACTACCTTCACCTACCTGTGTACAGATAAACTGTAACACTACCTTCACCTACCTGTGTACAGGTAAACTGTAACACTACCTTCACCTACCTGTGTACAGATAAACAGTAACACTACCTTCACCTACCTGTGTACAGATAAACAGTAACACTACCTTCACCTACCTGTGTACAGATAAACTGTAACACTACCTTCACCTACCTGTGTACAGGTAAACAGTAACACTACATTCACCTACCTGTGTACAGATAAACTGTAACACTACCTTCACCTACCTGTGTACAGGTAAACTGTAACACTACCTTCACCTAACTGTTTACAGATAAACTGTAACACTACCTTCACCTACCTGTGTACAGGTAAACTGTAACACTACCTTCACCTACCTGTGTACAGGTAAACTGTAACACTACATTTACCTACTTGTGTACAGATAAACAGTAACACTACCTTCACCTACCTGTGTACAGGTAAACCCTAACACTACCTTCACCTACCTGTGTACAGGTAAACTGTAACACTACCTTCACCTAACTGTGTACAGATAAACTGTAACACTACCTTCACCTAACTGTGTACAGATAAACTGTAACACTACCTTCACCTACCTGTGTACAGATAAACTGTAACACTACCTTCACCTACCTGTGTACAGGTAAACTGTAACACTAACTTCACCTACTTGTGTACAGGTAAACTGTAACACTACATTTACACACTTGTGTACAGATAAACCCTAACACTACCTTCACCTACCTGTGTACAGGTAAACTGTAACACTACATTTACCTACTTGTGTACAGGTAAACTGTAACACCACCTTCACCTACCTGTGTACAGGTAAACTGTAACACTACATTTACCTACTTGTGTACAGATAAACTCTAACACTACTTTCACCTACCTGTGTACAGGTAAACTGTAACACTACCTTCACCTACCTGTGTACAGGTAAACTGTAACACTAACTTCACCTACTTGTGTACAGGTAAACTGTAACACTACATTTACACACTTGTGTACAGATAAACCCTAACACTACCTTCACCTACCTGTGTACAGGTAAACTGTAACACTACATTTACCTACTTGTGTACAGGTAAACTGTAACACCACCTTCACCTACCTGTGTACAGGTAAACTGTAACACTACATTTACCTACTTGTGTACAGATAAACTGTAACACTACTTTCACCTACCTGTGTACAGATAAACTGTAACACTACTTTCACCTACCTGTGTACAGGTAAACTGTAACACTACCTTCACCTACCTGTGTACAGGTAAACTGTAACACTACCTTCACCTACCTGTGTACAGATAAACTGTAACACTACCTTCACCTACCTGTGTACAGGTAAACTGTAACACTACCTTCACCTACCTGTGTACAGGTAAACTGTAACACTACCTTCACCTACCTGTGTACAGATAAACAGTAACACTACCTTCACCTACCTGTGTACAGATAAACTGTAACACTACCTTCACCTACCTGTGTACAGGTAAACTGTAACACTACCTTCACCTACCTGTGTACAGATAAACTGTAACACTACCTTCACCTACCTGTGTACAGGTAAACTGTAACACTACCTTCACCTAACTGTTTACAGGTAAACTGTAACACTACCTTCACCTACCTGTGTACAGGTAAACTGTAACACTACATTTACCTACTTGTGTACAGGTAAACTATAACACTACCTTCACCTACCTGCATCTGGGGTGCATCTTAAAAACACAGAATTGTTAAAGTAGACTTTAATGTTTTACTGTTATATGTATATATGTATTATATACATATGATGTATGTATTATATATGTATTATATTGTATATTATACTGTATATATCAAGATTTTACATTAGAACAAGCCATTTCCTTGTAATATTAGAAACAAAAACAAATTCACAGTTAAAATTTCAAGTTAAATATATTGAAGTTTGAAAAACACTCAAATGGCACTGTTGTTACTGAATGATCCGGAACCCTTCTCATAAGCATTGGTTTTCAGGGGAAGACGAAACGTGTAACGCGAAGCTAGTTAGCTATGTAGCTTGCGTTGCGAATGAAGGCGGTTTTGAACGAGGTAAACGTTTATTTTTGTTATTTAAGTATCACTTTATTAACAATTTAAATAATAAACTGTTCTCTACAGCCAGTACGTGCAGCGTTGGCGATGCACAGTCTCGTCTGACAGCTGTCTAATAGGCAGAAACTAGTTAGCTCGGTGGCTAAGGTCAGCTAGCTACACTTGTGTGGAGGAACGTCGATAAAACTAATAATAAAAGAAGCGTCGCTGAGTCTTTGTATCATCATACGTACCATCTGGATTCGTTATGATATGCAGTTTATTAAAGCAACGAGTCTAAAAAGCTCAGAGATAGCGATAACGAAACGCTGAAATCGTAAGGGCCGAATCACAAATCGCTCCTTGCTCCCTAGAAAGTGCACTAAGTAGGTCAAGAAATAACGACTTGAGCGCCCAGACAGCGCATCATATGTCAAGAAGAAAAAAATATATATTCAGCCATAAGCTGTACGACTAACTGTCCAAAAACAAACTACGTACAATATATACTTGGTTGACATATGCAGTGCACTATGTAGGGCATAGGGAGCTATTTGAGATTAAGCCTCAGTGTCTTTAACTAGTGTCTGTGACTAGCAGTGATTTCCCATTTAAACCTGAGCACTGTAAGCTTAAACCATGTGTTCCATACAGAGTGTTTTGATGGCAAAGGACTATTTTGTAGGTGGTGTTAGAAACCACTGGCCATCATGTGTACATCACAAATATAGCCATTTAATTTATTTTCCAGAGCCACCAGTGGACTAACATGTATATCCTGGGTTTTCATATGGAATGTTGATGATGGGTGAAGTTAGACCTAGATTGGAGGCTTGCATTGTTGTAAAGGAATTAACAAAATTTTAGTTTTTATTCATCTATATTTTTTTGCTAAATCACTTTAGACACACTGTATTTAAGTGTAGTCTGGTTTATCTTGTGGTTCTCCCATGTATTTCAGGTTCATGGTGTGAGGCTATAGCATGGCTGGTCGCATCCCCCTCATCCTGTTGGCATGTGGATCATTCAATCCCATCACACACCAGCATATGAGGCTCTTTGAGCTTGCCAGGGACCACATGCACCAGACAGGTCAGTACAGTCTTCTGATCACAAGCCCACTTTATTTAGCCTGTTGATCGAAAACAGTGCTTGCTGCCAACTTAAAGGAGAAGAAGTCCACAGATGTTTAAAAAAATCATTAGGGTAAGATCCTGTGACACCAACTAGCGAAAGATAATGGATAGATAAAAAGTTAGGATGTAAACAAAGTCATTCAGAATGCTTAGAAGTGAAACACTCCATTCTCCAGAAACTTACTGAGCCAGAATTGTTTCCAGTGGTGGTGAATGGAACCATACGTCCACCTATAAAAGCTCCCTCAGAGAAAGCTTTTGCATAAAATAATTATGAATGTGCTGCCCTAGGCCTGTTTTTAAAACAGTTTTGTGATGAAGTTCTGGCCTAAAGCATCTTTTAAATGAATTGCTTTTAATTTGTTCATGTCAGAGGGTACATGCAGGGTGTTAAGAGGCAAAGTTATTTCCTCTACAATTAACTTTGCATCAACCACTCTGAGTGGCTTTGTTTACATTAATGGGACTGAATAATGCAAACAATGGAAAACTCTATGGAATTCCCTTACATAACCCAATGACCTTACTCACTTGCTATCTAATAATGATGTTGTTATACAGTGCTTTCAGGACTCAACAATGGGACCAGGTATTCAAAGTTAAAGTTGTATTTAAATAGAATCCATCGTTTTTCAGAGCACGCTGTTTGCAGGTTTTTATAGGCTCCTGTCTGTAAAGATAATCAACAGCAGTGCAACAAAAATGCTCTTAGTGCTCTTAAATGAGTTCATGTGCTTATTTAATATGGGCTTGCACAGTCTTTGCATGTCCTCTCCAGGGGGGAGTCTGAAACTTCAAGTAGGTTTCTTTGCTGTAGGCTGTAATTTATCAAATGGATTTTCCAATTTTATAGTCCATTAAATGAAGCATTATTGTTGTTTTTTTGTAATTACTGTGTTCATATGGAGTGACATGGCTCTGTTCAGAGACCTGCCACAGGTTCCGAACTTTACTAAGTGGCTTTACACACTGGCCGAAAACCAGAGTGTTGTGGTTTTCGGCCAGTGTGGCCTTAACCTGGCTGTCTATTACTATTAGCATGGTGGCGGTCGGATATGGACCAAATTCCATATTGCAAATGTATTTGTTGTGTTTATCCATTAAACTGATCCATTAAGTGGTCTAACCAGTAACATTCACTGACTTGTGGGTTAGTTTGTACACTATATGGCTATAGATCCCTTGTTCCTCCCATAGGATCCCATTCATTTTTGGCCAAACCCAAACCTTACGGTTGTATTCAACCTACAGCCTTCAAACTGCCTGTACTCACTCAGGACAGATCCCAACCTCTAATCCACAAACATACTGACCGACACCCGTCTGTTTGTCGTTTATTGATCCCTTGTTCCTCCCATAGGATCCCATTCATTTTTGGCCAAACCCAAACTGTAGTGACCTTTTACAGCAAAACAGGTTTCAAGCCACTGCATGATGAGAAGGAAGGTTGGCGGTAGTGGTATTTGACTCGTTCGTAATTAGTGGAAGTTCAGGGTCACAAAGTTCATACCTTTAAAACTTTGAATATACCAATCCATTTATTGTCTTTCTTCAGGTGGCTTGAGCAGATAGTCCATACTTCAGAAACAACAATAAACAAACAAACACCACCCCTATAGTGTTTGAACTTCCCGCTGGTACTCACATTCACACATGATTCCAAACGATCCGGTCAAAATACTGTTGACTTCCTCGCCAACCACCCCCCTCCATAGAACCGTACAACCAGCCTTTTAAAACCCTCAGCGCCCCCAAGTGGTCAATTAAACAAAATTGAAAGAAACCTAAATGGCTCCAACACAAACCTTACGGTTGTATTCAACCTACAGCCTTCAAACTGCCTGTACTCACTCAGGGCAGATCCCTCAACCTCTAATCCACATACATACTGACCCGCACTCCTTTATTTGTCGTTTATTGTGTTAAAAACACAACAGGGAACTTACAAACCACATTTACTTGTAAACTAACTTTATGCAAGCATACGGCACTGTACAAGAGAAATCAGAGACCACCTTATGTTCATTTATTTTGCCTTCTCAAGGATGAAGGCTTTAATCACTGTTTATCTGATGAGGACTTTCTACTTTTAGTTATTATGGATTTGTTGTGTTATTGTGTTTAGGATGTCATTTTAAATATGTTACAAATGCAGTAGTGAATCACTGATTCATTAAGTGGTCTAATCAGTAACATTCACTGATTGACTTGTGGGTTAGTTTATACACTATACGGCTAGAAGTATGTTCCAATGGACTTGGACTTCAAGCTAGCCCCCCCTCTATGCCTATAACAGCCTCTGGAAAGACTTTCCATAATATTTTGGAGGGTGTCTGTGGGATTTTGTGCTCAATCAGTCGAACAATCATTTATGAGTTCAGAAACTGTTGTTGGACAAGAGTCGGCTCACTATCAGCGTAACAGTTGTCTTTGGAGATTGCATGGCAAAAATCAATATCAGCATAATTGCAAACAAGCAGTGTGTTGTGCTTCCCTAGTACTGATGTTTCGCTGGCAGTCATGGACACTTTCTCTTTCCTATTTGCAGGTCTTTATCAGGTGGTGGGTGGAATTGTATCTCCAGTCAGCGATGGATATGCTAAGCAGGGTCTTGTTTCATCAAAGCACCGCCTGGCCATGGCTAGACTGGCCCTGCAGAGCTCAGACTGGGTTGCTGTGGATGAGTGGGAAAGCCAACAAGCTGATTGGACAGAGACTGTGGTCACTATGAGGTAGGCATTACCGTGCCCAGTAGGCGACTTGTAGCTAGATCTTTAGCAACAAGCAGCAAACTGCAAATTAAATTTGCTGATTGAACCTTGAAGCGATTCCTCAGAACAAACCTGTGGTGTCGAAGTTCTCCAGTCTCCACTCTCAGAATATATTATGGTTGCACATGGCAACGTAATTCGTTGTTTGCTTCCTGCCAGATCTTCGCCGCGTAACTCGTCCCGCAATTTTGGAAATATCACCTCCGGCCCAGCTCCAGATTGTCTGGTCTGATTGTGTGATTCGGGCTTGGGTACAGCTTTATGATCAGATGCATGGATTCCGGACAACAGAATTTTTTTCCATAGAGAATGAATAGGATGGAATATTGCACGCCAATCTACTGAACTTCTGCTCGACCGACAGACACCGATTTACATACACTGACTCAGGGCGGACCCCCAACCACGACTGCAGTGTTTGTTTGACCCACACTAGTCTGTGTGCCATCTTTTTTTTTTTATCCCTCTTTTTTCCCCCCATAGAGTCCCATTCATTTTCGGTCACACCCAAACCTCATGGTGTTATTGAACCTACAGCCTCCAAACTGCATGTACTCTTTTAAGGCAGATTCCCAACCTCTAATCCACAGACACACTGACCGGCACTCATCTGTTTGTCGTTTATTGATCCCTTGTTCCTCCCATAGGATCCCATTCATTTTTGGCCAAACCCAAACATTACGGTTGTATTCAACCCACAGCCTTTAAACTGCCTGTACTCACTCAGGACAGATTCCCAACCTCTAATCCACAGACATACTGACCGACACCCGTCTGTTTGTCGTTTATTGTGTTAAAAATTCAATAGGGAACTTACAAACCACATTCACTTGTAAACTGAATTTATGCAAGCATACGGCACTGTACAAGAGAAATCAGAGCCCAGCTTTTGTTCATTTATTGTGCTTTAATTACTGAAGGCTTTAATCACTGTTTATCTGATGAGGAGAGATTTGGTGGGTCTACCAGGTCTTCCAGGTGGTTGTTAGAAATCCCATTTTCTCTATTGCATCACCTCCACTTTTGAAAGCTTCTGTACTTTCAATAATATTCTTTGACTTACTTCTTCTTCAGGCAAGTACCATCTAATTATCTAATCTTCTAAGGATCATCTGATGTCTAATCTCCTAAGAAATGAATACCCTGCACTTAATGGCTGTTTTGACTTGAAATGTTCTGACTTTTGCGCAGTACAGAAATAGATATGTTTGACAGAGGGCAGGCAACAGCGGCACGTCCACATGTGACAACAGGAGCGACTTCAAAGACACCAACAACTAGTTTAAAACCCGTACTTGTTTATTTTACTGAAACTATTTCTCAGGCAGAAATTTGAGTGGAAAGCCTGATAGGAGCACGTCTTGTCTTAGGAATACATCTGGGTCACTGACTGTGAAGAAGACATTAAGCAGTTTTGACAGCCAGTGCTGTTAAACACTGATTGTGCTCGTTTTTCTGGGGAGGGGGGGCAGTAGTTCAAAGAAGCGGGGAGGGTTCGGGCGAGGGCGTGGGGGGCATAGTGAAGACATGCCTCGGAAAGATGGCGAAATATTTCCGTTCTTCTAAAAAGCTGAAGAGTTGGCTTTTCAAACGCAGCTGAAAGCGCTGACGCTGTAGTCAAAACAAGCCACAAGCTTTGAGTAGGATGTGCACTTGAATCTTGCATCACCTGCTTCATCTCTGCTTTCAGCATTTTACATGACGGGGTGGCGCTTGATGCACATGGGGTCCGCGAAATAGATTCATTTAGGGATTTAATGAAACAGAGGCAGTACTCTGGAAAAAGTGGCCTGAGGTGAACCCTTAGTGGCAACTGAGTGAGATTATACGAGGCAGGGAGTATCGAAAGCAAGTGTGCTAAAGTTGTAGTGATGTAACAAATGCTACGAGAGCAACACCTGATTCTTTCACTTTAGTAATGAGCAATTATCTTGGAAAAGGCTTGTACTGCAGGTTAGTTAGTTTGCTGTTCATGATGAACGTGATTCATTCACATGATGTTACTGATTAAAAGCCTATGGCATTTACACTGTATCCCATTCATTTTCAATGGAAGGCGTTGGTTGCATGAGACGTGGCCGTGCGGTGCAGCAGGGGTCCGGCGTGTCGAGTTGGGGGGGGGGGTAATGCGACAAGTTCAGCCGAGACGAACTTTATGCAAATGAATCCGGCCAACGCAATGCGTCTATCCAATGAGAAGGCGGACGGTGGTCGCCGATGAGTGTCCTCAACATATAAAATATTCATTCCATATTCAGTACTAAATTAAGACATCCTCTTTTATATATTTACATCTGTTTCAAATCTATAAAAATGATGTAAATATGGTGATGAAAATGCTGATGTTGAACCTCGTCACCCCTGGAAACGCACATACCTCATTCCATTGGACGACACAGGGAAAACCCTTGTGCCCAACATGCGGCCAGCAGTTGTAATGCAACCACAGTAAATGCAACCCACAAGCATTGGCATTAACGAACCTGTGCATATAATGGTGTGTTTTTAATACTATAACAATTTTAATATTTTTAAGATCATGATGTTACTTACACGAATACACAAACAGTGTGCCATTACCATGCATGCATAACAAGGCTAGAGCTTCTGCTGAAAAATATATAGTAAGCATATATAGATATACACACACATGCATTATACACAGGCGAGTCACATTATTATGACCACCAGCTAATATCCAGAGTAACCACCGTGTGCAGCAGCTAGACGGACTGGGAGACTCAATAAGGTCCTGGTAGGTGGTCACAGGTATCTGGAGCCATGCTGACTGCAGTGCATCCCACAGCTGCTGGAGGGAGCGTGGAGGAGCATCTATAGAGTCAACACCACCATCCACAGTTACTCAGTTGGGTTCAAGTCTAGGGAATTAGGGGACCAATGGTATGCAGTCTTGATTGGATGACTCCTCTGTGCTGGGGAGTTTGACAATATATGTCATTATCATGATACACTCAGTACACTGTTCTGAACATGTACATGAATGTGGTATATATGAGCAGTACATGTAGACACTGACCACCTACATGTTTCATTATAAAGAAAACAAACATAGTCCTATTCAATTCCTATTTAGTGCAACACCATATACACCAAGTATTAAATAAAAAGCATTCGGTTAACAGTTTTTGATGGTGGTGTTGATAATTCTTTAAGTATCACCTTTATTACATTATCGCAATATATTAAATCATAATGCCTGTATCAGGCAAACGCACAGCCCTATTACCTACACGAATGTGAACCATCATGGTAGAGAGATTTATTTAATTTAATTTTAGTTTCATGATGTCTACCAAAACACAAAGGATTTTAGTTTGTGGGCAGACTGTTGGGTTTGCCACGCCCTTTCATTTCAGAGCAGTAGCTGAGACCGCATCCCTGTGTTAATAGCCACATGGTGAGCAGTTAACACACCCCAAATTCTGAAATCTCTGCACTCAAGTAAACTCATTTTGTGTTTTAATGAAACATTATGATTTTATGTGTGTGTTCACAGAGCAGTTGCGCATTGGGCCTCCCTCCCGAACCCACACGCTCCTGTAAAAGCGAGCTGTCAGGTTGCCAGGTGCTGTAAAATCCCTCAGCCGCCATGCGTGATTCTCTCCATTCCCTTTCTTCAGCGCTGCAGCCTCTGCTTCAGTCTCCTTTCAGTACAGATGGCATCACAGGGAGTTTCAAACCCCTCGAGTCTCACTCTATTAGCGATGGCAGCGATAAGTTTGCAGAAGCGGTCGGGCTTCTAGTGTCCTCAGTCTGCAATGATGGGCAAATGCTTTCTCTAAGCATGCTTAAGGGACTGCCAAAGTAACAAGAGACTCCTGGGAGCAATCAGCATTGGTTTTGTGCGATGCCAGCTGCTATCTATGCCAGCACGGTGGCTCATTTGGTGCTGCGAGGCCTGGTTTCTTTCAAGGGAGGGGGGGTGGAATCAATGCTGTTGCGCCAGAGTTGGCTCATGCCAGGGCTTTTGCAAGATCCCAGCAGCTTGAGGTGGATTTAGACGAGGTTATACACATACTGACAAACAGTCTTTCCTCTGTTACACTTGCAGGAGACCTCTGCTTACTCTTACCGTTCATGCATGCATAACAAGGTTAGAGCTTCTGCTGAAAAATATATAGTATAGTTAACATATAGTTTATTTTATTGTTGCCAGAGTTACTTCTCTGAAGCATACTTGGGAGTGTAGCAATGAGGGGTAGACTACGTATATGCGGTGTGTATATACACACATATACATTATACACAGGCAAGTCACATTATTATTATAATCATTATTATAATGTTATTGTATTGAGTAGCCGCTAGGGCTGTGTATTGGCAAGAACCTGGCAATACGATACATATCGTGATACAGCGGTCATAAATCACTATCTCGTGTCATACAGCGATATCGCAAGCAAAGTGATATACTGCGATTTTTCAAATCCTACTATTAAAACAAACCACTGTATGAACAGGTTTGCTAATGCTTACAATAGAATTGCACCCTTGTGCTTCTTGTTATTATTGGAGTGGAGCTGAAAATTGATTACAACACTGTCATCTAGTGGTCAGAGGTTTAAACACAACACACACTGATTCACTGTCTGTCAAGAATCTGTGCATTGATACTATGTTTGAGAATCAATACAGTATCACGAAACATAATATCCCATTACGATATTTCAATATTTTCTACCCCTAGTAACCGCCATGTGTAGCATGGACAGCAGCTAGACGGACTGGGAGACTCAATAAGGTCCTGGTAGGTTGTTACAGATCTGGAGCCATGCTGACTGCAGTGCAGCCCACAGCTGCTTGAGGGTGTGTTGGAGAGGATCCATAGAGCCAACACAACAATCAACAGATGCTCAATAGGGTTTAAGTCTGGGGAATTAGGGCAGTCTTGATTGGGTGCACAGAAGCGTCCTCTTCTGCACTGGGCAATATGATCATATATGCCATTATCATTGTAAATTAGTGCAATCCAACATACTAGAGATTGAAATCGTCCGATTTTGAATTAAAATATGTGATTGGTGATCTCCCGATATTTCTCCAATTTAGCTGATCGAGAGTCGATCGATGGCGTTAAACAAATGAGCCTAATTTCTGTATTTCCAGCTAGTGTTTCATCCAGGAAGAGGAGCCCTCCGGCCATCTCCCTGCAATTCCTATCTGAACCACTAGGTGGAAATACATACCCTTTCATTTTCATCAGACTGACTAAAGCAGCAGCCTCACGAGAACAGTTTACGGCGTTCACCACATGTACGGAAAGAAAACATCGTCCGTCTGGCAGTTACCGTATGTGACTTCTGTAATCTGTAAAATTAGTAACATCAGCGTCTCTCGCGGGAGAACCAAGACAAAGACATTTAACACTATTAATCTGATACAGCACTTCAAAGACACCACACAGCTGAATACAGTGAGTATCAGTAACAGCAGAGCTACACACACAGCTAACACAAAACAAATAACCCAGAAGACCTACAGACCAGATCTGACTGGTACGAACAGAACAGCAGCAGAAACAGCCAGAGAGCTAAAGAACCACAGCCAGAGTGATTGAGTGTATGGTTCTAGATAAGCAGCTCTTCTCGGCTGTAGAAGACGTTCATTCTGCTGCTTAATATTCCACCTGGATCCACGCTCTGCTGTTCCTAGTAGAGATACTTTTCAGATGTGGCTCTTCTGGAGCTTATCAAGAGGTTTACTCCCACATAGACCAACTTCTAATTTAGTTACAAATATTATACTGTTTCATATGAGCTCGTTAAAAATGGTAATACACCAGTTTAGATCATGTTTCATGACTTGTTTGCGCTAATAACTACATGTAGCCCTGCCGTGGCATATAGCCCCCCTTCGATCGATATAAAAGGTGATTGGCGATTGGAAGCGGCCTCTAAAACGCTGATCGGTTCATCTCTACAACGTACTGTTCTGAACATGTGGCGTATTAGTCAGTACTTACCAGTTACCGCCTGCATGTTTCATTTATAAAGAGAGCATTTATAAAGTTAGTCCCATGCAGTTCTCATTTAGTGCAACACCATATGCCCTAAACATTGAATAAATAGTTTGATAGTATTGTTTTAAATAAGGCACTCCAGGTTCTTGTTCTCTGCTTCAGCTAATCAGACGTCTGAAATAGGCAGATCACAGCAACTGATTTTGGATGACAGAAAATTGAGGTGAACAAAAGCCACGTTTCGCATCATTTGAAGCCTCAAGAACCCTTCAGGTCAACCTCTGCCCTGTTCCACTTTCTACAGCGTACGTAAACAGCTTCTAGTTACAGAAGGTAAAAGGCCACGATTTTGAGAATCCAAAACAATACAGCAGGGGCGAATGCAGCGCCTCTTCAAGCATTTGTAGATGTTTGACAGCGAGTCGTTTAGCCTCTTGTGCCTGCTCTCAGGAAGGTCAGTGTCAATAGTTAGCCGATTTAGCACTGCTTATTTAAAATTAGTTCCCCGGAAAAGCGAGCAATTATGAGACAAGTGCGCCAAAGAAGTGCTTTTAACAACCACTTATGGGTTGAAAAAAAAGACGCTCATGTTAATAAGAAAAACGAGTGGTGATGTAGCTAAATTGCTTGTGTGTATGCTTGTAGACACAAGAATACAAGACCAGATAAGAAGACCTTACATAAGCTCAGTCTTCACTGTGTTTAGAGAAAGGGTTCAACATTAAACCATGTTGGTACCTCGATTTAGGCACAGCCAAGTTAATGTCTGAGGAAGACACTCAACCAATTTGAGTATAAATCCATCCTTGCAGGTCACGTACACCATACATGCTGGTTGTCTTCTCTGGGGTGGATGGCATCTTCCAGCAAGACAGTGTGTCACGTCACATAGCTAGAAACGTCCCACATTGGTTGGAAGCGCTAACCTAGGCTCCACCTGGATGGTGGTGTTGGCTCTATGGATCCACCTCCATGCTCCCTCCAGCAGCTGTGGGATGCATTGCAGTCAGCATGGCTCCAGATCCCAGTGACAGCCTACTGGGACCTTCTAGAGTCTAGCTGCACACGGTGGTTACTCTAGATATTAGTCATAACAATGTGAGCGTGTTTATAAACAGTAAAGATAGACCTGTGGTGTGTACATGTAGGCTCCCAGCAGCTTCTCTGCCAGCAAAAAATGATTTCAGATCCATTCATTCATCTCATACTGGCGTCTCGTTCACTCGGAGTAAATATTCCAGTCACTACAGCCACGGATTTCTCAGCTTGGTTGAAGCAAAAGGCTGCAAAACCCCTGCGGTGCAAGAAGCAGCTGACCGACAGAGGTGCTTGTGGACGAAAGACTAAAGGCTCTCATCACTTCAAGCAGTGAAGATTAATTTGATATGTCTCTCTGACGTTCATTCCCTCAATAACAACCTGGACCAACATTAACTCAGACTGCACAGCAGCAGAAGCTGAGGAGTGATTACGGAGAGAAGTGGCTCAGACGTTTGTTGGCTCTTGTTAGTATGTGTTGTGCTGTTTATATGTTGTTATCTGGTGTATTTGTGACAACTGCATTACTGCTACCTTTCCATGAAATACTGATGTTACAGATTGTATTTCTGCTTGTTTTAGCCACATGTGCATCAGAAATTGCTTCATATTGTCAGTCTATTACGAATCAGAACACTTGGAAGCAAAAGTGAGATCCATTAGCAGGCTTGTT
Source organism: Megaleporinus macrocephalus (assembly GCA_021613375.1). NCBI lineage: Eukaryota > Metazoa > Chordata > Actinopteri > Characiformes > Anostomidae > Megaleporinus > Megaleporinus macrocephalus. The sequence goes on from CM038708.1 coordinate 45,098,107, forward strand.
TATTAAATAACACCACAAATAGTAAATGCTGATGTACTGGGCAGAGTAGTCAGACAGCAGGAGTAGGTAGTAGGGCTGTGAATTGGCAAGAACCTGGCGATACAATATGTATTACGATATATGCAAGCAATTTTTCAGATGTTACTATTAAAACTGTATGAACAGGTTTTTTTAATGCTTACAATAGCATTGCGCCCTTGTGCTACTTGTTATTGTTGGAGTGGAGCTGAAAATGGATTACAACGCTGCCGCCTAGTGGTCAGAGGTTTAAACACAACACACAATGATTCAGCGTGTGCCAGGAATCTGTGTTTCGATACAGAATATCCTGATACACTTCAACTTGAACTGGCGTTTCTAGGCTTTGGTTTCCTGTCTAAGCAGTGAATAGAGCAGACCCCACGTTGTCACAGTGTTCTCCAGGAGTTAAGTCCTGTCGGAGTAGATAGAAAGGTAGACAGTAGTTAGTGATCAGTTCAAAAGAGAGTCAATACAGCCCCGGCCTTTTTCCCGGCCAGGCTTGCCGAGGCCCGGCGAGTAGCACAGAATGAGCGGAGGCTGGGCAAACCTCAACTCGGCATTGCAGGGAGCTACTTCTTTACAGGGGTGATGTTAGATGCGTAGAGCAGAAGTGAAGTGGTGTAGACTGACCTTGAGCTTGGCGGGAGAGTCCGACGTAACTTGGCTGAACTTGACAGAGCTTGATAAAGCAATTGAAGACGTTGACTTGACTGGAAACAGCATAGCCTAGCTGTAGATAGACGAAGGGGTCTGGTGTGTACATACAAGTGTGCATTCAATACCACACACTGAGAGGTGAGTGAGAGGGGTTTTTAAAGCATGGGTGTGATGAGCTACAGGTGTGTGTGAAACAAGGGACAGGTGTGGGTGTTCTAGGCTACCTCATTACTCGGGACAGAGACCTCTGCTGGTGCTGAGCAAGAGTGCTTACACAGTCATAGGTGTTGGTGTCCCCGGCGCCAATACTTATACTACATCTAGTTTAGTTTTTTTAAAAAGCAAAGAGACCTCCTTTAGTTTGATCTTGTTTCAGTTGTTGTTTTTAAGTGTTCGGGTTAATATTTGGTCTGAAACCAAGAAGTAATTCCAAATCGGATGCTGTTTTTGTCCATTTCATGAGCTTAGCAATGCTTAAACAATAGGTTCTCTGAAATCATCAGCAGAGACATCACCTTTGATGTACAGTCTTCAATGCTACAGCCATCGTCTGGGTGTTTTGGTCCACTTTTAGACTCTCCTTTAAACATAAACCAACACAAAAAAGCTCTTTTTTCCTGGACAGTACTGTTTTGTTCACATTGTTCATTCTTGTAATGGACATTATACATTTAGATTTAATTTTTGTGTTCATTAAGACTTATGATTCCACCAGTTTTTCACAATGTATGCTTGAGTCAGTCATTGTTAGAGTGAGTTTGATGAGAAGTGATTGATAAACTTGAGACTGACAGTGCTGGTGATGGGAACCAGGGATCTCCGTGTGTACAACAGCCGTTGTATTCACCACCAGTGAATCTACACGTGTCTTCTCAGTGTTAATATGGAACGTTCATGAAGGTAAAATAGTGGAAACTCTGAAATGGGCATGTTTCCATTGGGGGCTACTTCGCCTCACAATACCCTGCATGTGTCCCACCACCACAAATGGTTTTAGCGAACTGCACTGTCATTCCGAACTCTCAGAACTATTGGACTCTGATACTACCCTTAGTCTGATCACCCCCCATCCTTTGTTTGTATTTAAATGACCATTTGTCTCCCAAGGTGGCAACATACCAACCCTTAATGTTGGCAACCCAAACTCCCCCCTCCATTTGACCCTTTTCTGACTTCTACTTAAACCATTGAGTCAGTTAGACTGAATCAGAGATGGACTAGACTGGACTTCAAGAGACTGGACCAGCAACAAACCTAAGCAAGATGTGCCTGTGCTTCTGCTAGCACATGATTAAGACTGCTTCCAACCACTAACAGACTGGTCGTGATCGACTGAGCTGTACCAATACATTTCCTGTGTGTGTCAATAAACTCAAAGTCAACACTGAAGGTCTCCTGACTTGCCGAATTTCAAACACCATCAACTGTCAACCAGGTTCTCTGGCTTTATAACCACTGCATGTGATAACGTTCTGTGAGGGAACTTTTAGATATGGATGTTTGGTTCCTATCGCCACCACTGTGAACAACTCGGTCCCTATTTTTTTCCCCCTAGAACAGACTTTCTTTGCTGTTTCTAACAGGTCCCTTATGGAAAACAACTTTTTTGTGGAGTTCCCCTTTATTCCTCATCACAGTTAATGAGTACATTTTCTCACCGAGAGTTTTTGTTTGAGCAGCCGTGTTCATTAAATATAATAAGCCCGCTTGTGTAGCCTTTAACATGTTTACATGCTCACATTACATCGGTGAAAAACAGCAGAGTAACACCGTTTGCGATCCTCGTACAAGTCCTCCGCAGTTCCCGTCTGCAGAATTAAGTCTGTAGCTTACTTCTAATGACCTCAGGTGCACTGTTAAGCCAGGCAGTGGAAGCATAATCTGAATGCCTTTGAACAAGAGCTCCTGTGTGTATTGCCTCTCTTTCCAAGATTCACTTACTCTTGCCAAAATGTGACACTATGATTCACTTTAGAGAGACCCTATTGTGCAGCTTTCTCCCCCTGTTGAGTCGTGATCTAATACCTTGCCGAGATAATTAACCGACTCAGATGAATGGGGCCTTGCATTGCCCACTATGGCATTAGGTTTCTTTTTCTTGGGTCTTGCTACGGAGCCAAACGAAATTGATTCACTTTATCAAAGCTGGAGAGGCAGCCTGTTGTGTGCCTGTTGACTGACAGGAGATTTGCAGAAAGGTTTTTATTTTTTTGGAGCCGCAGATTTGTCTGTGGACCTGACTGAGGGCAGCATAAACATACATAGGCGATCGAGAAGAATTTTAATTCATTGCTGTTGGCTGTATTAAAGGGGCTTCGTGGCATAAACACATCATCGCTGTCCAATGAAAAACATGTATTGTCAATTTCTATTTTTCTACATCAGTTAAATGCAGCGGCACCCGTTTACATTGTGAAATTTCACGGTGAATGGACCAATAGAGATGCTTCCAAATAGCTTGGAAAAAATTCTGGTTCCATTGACTTCTATTGGAAGTAAAGACAGTTTTTGGTCTCTCCTGTAAAGTTGCTATTTTGGAGGCACTTGTTTTTCATTGGACAGCGACGTTATGTTTGTTGTTTTGGAGAGTCGTATCCCTCAGCATCAACGCTTTGACAGAATTCACAGTGTCGTCTGACTACAACTAGAGATGGGACCGATCCGATACAATATCAGTATCGGAGCCGATATTGGCGTAATTTAATGTATTGGATATCGGGCGAATGAGGCCGATCCACTTACCGATTCATTTTCCAGTCCGCAGCTTGAGCTGGACAATAAACACGCTGTAACGTCAACATTCCAGTTCCACAGATTCCAGTTCCACAGTTTACCTTGAACCCCCAGCTCTTTAAAAATGCTGAACAGCAAAAAGGCTATATGTAATATTTGTAAGGTGGATGTCCCAAGGGGTGGAACTACTCCAGCATCTTATAACACAACACATTTACTTGAAGTTGCTGCTGCTGCTGATACAATTTTCTTAATACTTGAGCTGTTTAGATCATATTGTCATATTGTTGTAATTAGCATACTAGAAAGGTTTTGATACATAAGATGTTTATTTCAGTTTTGTGTTTTAAATATTTGATATGAAAGAAAACTATTGTGTTTGTATATGTCTTTGGAATGCATTTATATTAAATGCATGTGTGTACTCTTCTAAGTGCTGTGTCTATTTCAGTCTCATTGTGTAACCTTAAACATAGTATATGATAATAAACTAAAGAGCCCTTATATCGGTATTTGTATCAGTATCAGTATCGGTATCGGTATCGGTATCGGTATTGGCAGTTATATATCGGTATCGGATCGGAACTGAAAAACACTGGATTGGCCCATCACTAACTACAACACCCACCGCACATTACGCATACATGTCGGCATTTGGGAAGACCTGGTGGTGTCAACCAATCTGCTAACCTAACCACTGACCTATAGGATAATATCTAAACAACCAAGCTATCATGAGCCTAACTTGTATCTGAGTAGCGGAACAAAATAGCAACTAGAATTCCTCCAACCTTCAAGCTGCCTCATCAGAAGGGTGTTTTTTTTTTTTTGTTTTTAATCTGGCAGGTCTTACTCAAGGGCTACTATAGCTTTGCTGAAAGATGGCGAGTAGGTATGCAGCAAGGGTTTGGTAAGAATATCTGATATTTTTTATTGATAGATGCTGATAACACAAACATTTCTAAGATGTAGAAATGTAGGATTTGTGTTTGTATCACAGAAAAATATAACATTTCATTCAATTATCCCTTTATCTCAACTTCCTGTGCTATGCTAAAGGCTTTGCTTGTGTTAAGGGGAGTTTTGGTTGAACTGAGGGGGAGTTTGGGTCATACCGGGAGGGGGGTTTGGTTGAACTGTGAAGGGTTTGGATTGCAATTGGAGGAGTTTTGGTTGCACTGGGAGAGGTTATGGTTGCACTGGGAGGAATTTGGGTTGCAGTTGGAGGCGTTTTAGTTGTACTGGGAGGAGTTTCGGTTGCACTGGAAGGAGTTTTGGTTGCACTGGCAGAGGTTTTGGTTGCACTGGGAGGAATTTGGGTTGCAGTTGGGGGCGTTTTAGTTGTACTGGGAGGAGTTTCGGTTGCACTGGAAGGAGTTTTGGTTGCACCGGCAGAGGTTTTGGTT
>CM038708.1:45107923-45210423 GCA_021613375.1 Megaleporinus macrocephalus
GCTGCTCTTTATAATCTGTGAAAGTGTTTTGTCATGATGAACGATCCAATAGAAATGCTCCAAAATCATTGGAATAAAACTCCATTTACGTTGACTTACATTGGAAGTAAAGAACATTTTAGATGTTTCCTGTAACGTTACTATTATGGAGATGCTATCTTGTTTTTCTTTGGACAGTGATGATATATATATATATATATTTAGGAATATATTGCTTATTGTGTGGCGAATCTTTACTGCTAATCAACATGTTAAACATTTAAAACCATGTTGGCAGGGGCTTCAGCCCAGCCAAACCCTTACATCAGGTTCAGTGTGCCTGAATGCGGAGCGATCCGTCGACCAGTACGAGTATCATGTTTCTGTTAGCCAGTACGACTCAAAGATGCGAACCCTGAGTAGCATCCCGTTTGACTAAAAGACGTGAAGACCTAAACAGAAAATGGCCTAGGCGTATAGAAAATAGCACCAAATTACAGATTATGAATAATAAAATTATACATACAATAGATTTACTGATATAATCAATTTTCCCAGCTCTGTAAATTTATACCTGGGCCCTGTTTTAATGTACTGTCCTTCAGATTCAGCCAAACACCTCCTCATCGTTCAGATTTTCTTGTTAATTACCTCCACCTTGCGCCATAAAAGAAATGAGAAATCTAACGGCTAATTAGCTGAAATTAGAAGGTGATGATGAGTGAACAATTGTGAGTGGCACCGGTAGTTCTGCTCATGAGCTTCCATGCTAATTTGACAAAGAAATATAGATCCTTCTATTCACCTTGAAATGGGAGGTTTTTATGGCTGCATTAGGGAAAGAAAGAACGGTCAGAGGAATCTGGACACGCCATCATTTATGCACAGGCATTTCCCTCAGCTAGCACCTCCATACAATGTGTACTCTACTGATTCTGTGTAATCAGTGCAAACGGATCATTAGTTGAACTCATAGTGGCCTTTATAGTTCTTAATGATCAGGTCAGCGCTCATAAAGACCGGCTTCCACACTCTGGAGCAGTGTGGGCCATAGACTGTGAATCAAAGCAGGCAGGCCCAACTATCCATAAAACAAATAACCCGCAACGGTAGGTCCTTCTAAGACATTGTTCAGTTGTTAACTGTTTAAGTGTCTCCATCATGCACGCTTAGGTTTTCCCTAGTTCGGCTTGGAATGCTATGCTGCACTTAGGCTTAACCTGAAAGTATTTTAGTATTTAGTTTAAGGGTGTTTTCACTTCTTCTTCTTCTTCTTCTTCTAATTATTATTATTTTTATTATTCTGTTTTCGGTCTGTTTGGAAATTTGGAAACTTTTTCTTTGGACATAACAATTTTTTAAAAGAATTATCATTAAATGACACTTTCCCCTCCCATAATAATGACTGGGGTGCCAAAGTCTGTGCACCCAACCTAAATCATGATGCTAGAAGTGCATTAGAAATGTAATTTTTATTTTTTTCCCTCTTTTCTTTAGTGTGTTATGTAGCTTCCTTTGCATTCCAGTTCTTTTCTCTGTTACCAGGTGATGCCTTCTCGTAACCTAATCTCATAAGTCTTATTTTCCGCTTACTAGCAAGCTCAGCACACCCTCATATAACACATGGCGAGCTAAAGCATTTACCTAAAAGTATTTTAGTATTTAGTTTAAGGTCGTTTTCACACCAGCGCTAGTTAGTCCAGTTAAAACCGACTCTGGTTCGTTTTGGCAGGTGTGAAAACAGTAATCGCACTCGGGTGCGGACCAAAACAACCACACCGAGACCCTCGAGAGGAGGTGGTCTCGGTCTGGTTCCAAACGAACTCTGGAGCGGTTTGTTTGTGGTGAGAACATGATCCGACCTCAATCCAACCCAAGTATTAGGTGTGCTCCACAAGCTTGATCTAAACATCTCCTGCAGCCAGGTGTGCTTTGCATTATGGGATGGGGTAGATGGTGTAAACAGAGAACTGGAGAACTGGAGCAGCTAACAGGGCGAGGACAATGAAGCGAGGTCTCTCTTGGACTAGCAGTGAGGGACGTTGTCTACTTGATGTTTGGAGTGAGCTGGGTGGTCTGCAGGTGGACTGTAGTTTGGTATATTATCAGATTATTATTACAGCTATGAACAGATGCTGTCTCTGCCGCTGTGCAGTAGTTTGGGAAAACCGGATCTTCTCCCTGTGTTTACTTTCTTGCTTGCATGCCAGACAGCTCTGACCAATCAGAGGAGGCGACGTGCTCACGTGGTTTGTTGGGCCGCATTTTGGTGTGTTTAGGTTTTAGCTTGTGTGAAAACAAACTTAACCAAGGAGGAAACACTCCAAGTAAACAAACTCACTAACTGATCCAGACCAGTGAAACCAACTACAGGTGTGAAAACGGCCTAAGAAACCTGGAGAACCTTATAAGAAGCAAAGTGGCTGAAACTAAAGCTAGCCAGGGCCACAAGACCAAAGCCATGCAAGGAAAATTTAAGGAATTCATGATCACCAATGGTTTTCTGTAGTCAAGGATAGAGATTTCATTAGTTACCAGAGCTGGAGATATACAATACCAAGTTTGAGATGTTTCTCATTTCTAGAGATGCTACAAGCCTGTTTCAGACAGCAAGTTCACAACTGACATCTATACATCCAACGTAAGCTTGATGCCCGTGTTAAGCTAGATAGCTCAGTGGGTTTCCAGTTGAAGCTTATCTTGTGTGAGAACCTAAAGATGCCTTGTTACAGACTGTTTCTATAGAACAATACTGCCCTTCATTTTTAGTTGGAGGCTTGTAGATTAGAAAAGGTCTGTGCTGTAACCGAGGGCACGTTCTTATTTTAAGATGTTTAAAGAAAAGTTACAAAAATGTGTGTATGCTGTCAAATATAGTCAAAGAAAATCAGCTAAATTGGAAAAATCAGCTAAATTGGAAAAAAAATGGGATCTCTGATATTCTCATATTATTTTTGTCCATTGTTGTATAGTCCAGTAATTTCTAAAGTTAATTTATATTTGTTGTTATTTGATCATACTGAACTTTTTAATGTAAATATCAGGACTGGACCTGAATATTCAAATGTTTGAAAAGTTTGTTGGGTCAGTATTTGGTTTTTAAATTGGAAATGCGTTTTGTATTGTTGTTGTATGTTAGTTTGTGTTGTGTCTTCATGTTTAGTGTGTTGAGCTGTCAGGGAGAGGGCTTAGTCAGTGTGGGAAGTAGTTACTCTCAGTAGGAGTTGGAGGTGACCCATCTGCCCCACGGCCAGAGTTTATTTAAGCCCAGAGGTTTGAATATTCACTCACATATTATCATAGCATGTTAGACTTTAAGGCAATACAGATGTAGAGAAAGGAGAAAATAAGTCTTGTGAGTACGAATTACTTACCACCTACATTTTATAGGTCAGCTATAAAGAAAAAAATGGAATACAAGAAGAGTGTAGTTTTTGAGTTAACACCTTACTGTATGGTGCTGTTAATACTAACTACAACTGCAACACACCTACTTATTCCTGTTATAAATGGTTATAAACGATAGGCTTCTTTCACTATAAAGGTTAGATTTATCACTTTTGGTCAAAGTGATCTTTAAAGGGATAATATGGTGGAATGACTCTAAATTATTAGGACATGTTGTTAAAAATCACTAAAAGTATCAGATTTATTAGATTTTCTGTAAAGTCCGCTGCACGTGGGTCTCCATTGTTGTATCTACTGACGTGATCAGCGGGTAGTGACATCAAGTGGTTGCAGTAACCGGCCGTCACGCTCGAGCACAGCTAACTAGCTAAACATGCTACTGTTCAGTCTTTACAGTTTGAGCTAGAACTCAACATTTCTGACATCAGCGGTGACATCACACACCACGTTAGTGTAAATGGTGAACAGAGAGGGTGGAGGAGAGAGTGGACACAGTGCTGGAGTTGTTGTGAAGCTGTGTGTTGGTGTTGACGGAGAAGGAGAGTGTCTGTTAAAGGAGCTCCGCTTTCTAGCAGGAAACATTCACGCTCAGTAAACAGCTAGATACACTGAACGGGAGTGTCTCTGAGCTTCACACTCCTTTATTAGTGAAGTAGTATGTTCACTACTAAGACTGTACTTTCACCTTCAGGACCCACAAACGAGGAGAAGCAGCTGACGCTAACGCTAAACGTTCTCAGGAGAGAGTCCAGCGCATGTTCACGTTCACGGTTCTTCTCGTGGTTCTCCATAATCTGGAGCTTTTGGACTTCCTGTGTGGGGAAACTGTGGAACTGCATTGTGTTTTAGTCTACGCTTAAAACCAACAGCCACCGTCAAGTCTCTCACCAGTGGTGGTCTACTGAACCACTCAAACTCATCCAGACTGAAGTGAGGAGAGCAGAGCGGGGGTCTTTGGGTAGCTGTGTTGGTCCACACGCTGCTTCACTAACTATTCTCCTTGTTTATGTTTGTGAAGCTGTTTAGACTAATATCAGTCTTCACACTGCCTTTCACTGAAACAACATCAACAACACAATGTACATGGTTTTCTTTAAGCTAGGTTAGTAACTAACATTCACTCCTTCACACCACAGTCCAGTTTAGCACCCTGCAACCATTTGACGTCATCTACCCAGCAGGCATTGCGCAGCAGAAGTAATGGCTGTGTTCATATGTTAAATATTTAGAATAAAAGTGTTAATTTATAAATAAATCTGATACTTTAGTGATTTTTTACAATGTGTCTTAATAATTTAGAGTCATTACATCATATTAAGGCTTATAAGTGTTACCAGTCGGGGTTCCCTTTAATACAGATGGTGTCTGTTGGAATAAGCATTTACAAACATTACAAACGAACCTGTGTTGCTTCATCCATGCTTTCTACTAACAGCCTGAGTGTTCTTCCCGCAGGTCCTCCTCAGCTGAAACTGCTCTGTGGTGCCGATTTCCTGGAGACGTTCAAAGTGCCTGAGCTGTGGAGGGCCGAGCACGTGGAGGAGGTGGTGGGCCGCTTCGGCTTAGTTTGCGTGAGCCGCGGAAGGCTACGGCCTGAGCAAGCCGTGCACGAGTCCGACCTGCTCTACAAGCACCGACACAACGTCTTCTTAGTTCACGAATGGATCCGGAACGAGATCAGCTCCACCGAGGTCCGTCGAGCTCTGAGGCGAGGCCTCAGCGTCAAGTACCTCGTCCCAGACTCGGTCATCGACTACATCAGAGAGCACGACTTGTACACGCAGGACAGCGAGCTGAAGAACAAGGACGCTAAACTGCGGCCCCTCACTAAACAAACTGTGCTGGACTGAGGAAACAAGGAAAGCATGAATTTTCAAGATGATTACTAGGTAGTCACCATCTAGATGGTGGTTCATTATTTCGTTTAGGCCAATATTTGGTGATCGTATTTGGGATGCACAGTGATATTGGATTTCTATTAGCTAATAATTGCTTTTTTAAAATTCTCCAGCATTTGGGCCACTGCTTTGGTTTGACTGATATTTTATAATGCATTTATTGGACACTGGAAAAGCACAGTTTTAGACAATGCTGACTCAGCGCAAAACGTGCAGCTACTCAGCTGGCATGAAAAAGCTACAACTGTCAGAGCAATGGTGACAATCTTGGGATGATCAGTCGTTCTCTGTTGTGGAGGATGTTGGGTGGATGATCAGTCGTTCTCTGTTGTGGAGGATGTTGGGTGGATGATCAGTCGTTCTCTGTTGTGGAGGATGTTGGGTGGATGATCAATTGTTCTCTGTTGTAGAGGATGTTGGGTGGAAGATCAGTTGTTCTCTGTTGTGGAGGATGTTGGGTGGATGATCAGTCGTTCTCTGTTGTGGAGGATGTTTGGTGGATGATCAGTCGTTCTCTGTTGTAAAGGATGTTGGGTGGATGATCAGGTGTTCTCTGTTGTGGAGGATGTTGAGTGGAAGATCAGTCGTTCTCTGTTGTGGAGGATGTTGGGTGGATGATCAGTCGTTCTCTGTTGTGGAGGATGTTGGGTGGATGATCAGTCGTTCTCTGTTGTAGAGGATGTTGGGTGGATGATCAGTCGTTCTCTGTTGTGGAGGATGTTGGGTGGATGATCAGTCGTTCTCTGTTGTGGAGGATGTTGGGTGGAAGATCAGTTGTTCTCTGTTGTGGAGGATGTTTGGTGGATGATCAGTCGTTCTCTGTTGTAAAGGATGTTGGGTGGATGATCAGGTGTTCTCTGTTGTGGAGGATGTTGAGTGGAAGATCAGTCGTTCTCTGTTGTGGAGGATGTTGGGTGGATGATCAGTCGTTCTCTGTTGTGGAGGATGTTGGGTGGATGATCAGTCGTTCTCTGTTGTGGAGGATGTTGGGTGGAAGATCAGTCGTTCTCTGTTGTGGAGGATGTTGGGTGGAAGATCAGTCGTTCTCTGTTGTGGAGGATGTTGGGTGGATGATCAGTTGTTCTCTGTTGTGGAGGATGTTGGGTGGAAGATCAGTCGTTCTCTGTTGTGGAGGATGTTGGGTGGAAGATCAGTCGTTCTCTGTTGTGGAGGATGTTGGGTGGATGATCAGTCGTTCTCTGTTGTGGAGGATGTTGGGTGGATGATCAGTCGTTCTCTGTTGTGGAGGATGTTGGGTGGAAGATCAGTCGTTCTCTGTTGTGGAGGATGTTGGGTGGAAGATCAGTCGTTCTCTGTTGTGGAGGATGTTGGGTGGATGATCAGTCGTTCTCTGTTGTGAAGGATGTTGGTTGGATGATCAGTCGTTCTCTGTTGTGGAGGATGTTGGGTGGAAGATCAGTTGTTCTCTGTTGTAGAGGATGTTTGGTTGATGTTCTGCTGTTCTCTGTTGTAGAGGATGTTTGGTTGATGATCTGCTGTTCTCTGTTGTGGAGGATGTTGGGTGGAAGATCAGTTGTTCTCTGTTGTAGAGGATGTTGGGTGGAAGATCAGTCGTTCTCTGTTGTAGAGGATGTTGAGTGGAAGATCAGTCGTTCTCTGTTGTGGAGGATGTTGGGGGGATGATCAGTCGTTCTCTGTTGTGGAGGATGTTGGGTGGAAGATCAGTCGTTCTCTGTTGTAGAGGATGTTGAGTGGAAGATCAGTCGTTCTCTGTTGTGGAGGATGTTGGTTGGATGATCAGTCGTTCTCTGTTGTGGAGGATGTTGGGTGGAAGATCAGTTGTTCTCTGTTGTAGAGGATGTTTGGTTGATGTTCTGCTGTTCTCTGTTGTAGAGGATGTTTGGTTGATGATCTGCTGTTCTCTGTTGTGGAGGATGTTGGGTGGAAGATCAGTTGTTCTCTGTTGTAGAGGATGTTGGGTGGAAGATCAGTCGTTCTCTGTTGTAGAGGATGTTGAGTGGAAGATCAGTCGTTCTCTGTTGTGGAGGATGTTGGGGGGATGATCAGTCGTTCTCTGTTGTAGAGGATGTTGGGTGGAAGATCAGTCGTTCTCTGTTGTAGAGGATGTTGAGTGGAAGATCAGTCGTTCTCTGTTGTGGAGGATGTTGGGGGGATGATCAGTCGTTCTCTGTTGTGGAGGATGTTGGGGGGATGATCAGTCGTTCTCTGTTGTGGAGGATGTTGGGTGGATGATCAGTCGTTCTCTGTTGTGGAGGATGTTGGGTGGAAGATCAGTCGTTCTCTGTTGTAGAGGATGTTGGGTGGATGATCAGTCGTTCTCTGTTGTAGAGGATGTTGGGTGGATGATCAGGTGTTCTCTGTTGTGGAGGATGTTGGGTGGATGATCAGTCGTTCTCTGTTGTAGAGGATGTTGGGTGGATGATCAGTCGTTCTCTGTTGTGAAGGATGTTGAGTGGATGATCAGTCGTTCTCTGTTGTAGAGGATGTTGGGTGGAAGGTCAGTCGTTCTCAGTTGTGGAGGATGTTGGGTGGATGATCAGTCGTTCTCTGTTGTAGAGGATGTTGGGTGGATGATCAGTCGTTCTCTGTTGTGAAGGATGTTGAGTGGATGATCAGTCGTTCTCTGTTGTGGAGGATGTTGGGTGGATGATCAGTCGTTCTCTGTTGTAGAGGATGTTGGGTGGATGATCAGTCGTTCTCTGTTGTGAAGGATGTTGAGTGGATGATCAGTCGTTCTCTGTTGTAGAGGATGTTGGGTGGAAGATCAGTTGTTCTCTGTTGTAGAGGATGTTGGGTGGAAGATCAGTCGTTCTCTGTTGTAGAGGATGTTGAGTGGAAGATCAGTCGTTCTCTGGTGTGGAGGATGTTGGGTGGAAGATCAGTTGTTCTCTGTTGTAGAGGATGTTGAGTGGAAGATCAGTTGTTCTCTGTTGTAGAGGATGTTGAGTGGAAGATCAGTCGTTCTCTGGTGTGGAGGATGTTGGGTGGAAGATCAGTCGTTCTCTGGTGTGGAGGATGTTGGGTGGAAGATCAGTCGTTCTCTGGTGTGGAGGATGTTGGGTGGAAGATCAGTCGTTCTCTGTTGTGGAGGATGTTGGGTGGACATCGATAATAATGTTACATCCATTGACCGCAGACAGTGGACTGATGTCAGGCTAAATATTCTCAGTTTAACAACAGTTTAACAATAAGATATCAAACATGGATCATCTCTTCACAGACTGAAGATTACATTTCAAGCTACATATGACCTACTGTGTCTGTCTGTTCTCGGAATGGCTTTAATTTAATGTAGTAGTAATAAAATACAGCGTGGTGTGCTGTTACACATTGAGGAATTGAACTGTGCTTGGAGTCCTGGAGCGCAGGTGCTTGTTGCTAAAAAATTAGAATGCTTTGGAATTGATGGACACTGTGCAATGCGGTGCGGCCCACTGGCGGTGGCGGCCTTTACAGAAAGCAGTTTGCACAAGCAAGATGTAAAAATGCATACATATTTAAATACATATGTAAAATCATCGGCCCAGAATTCCCATATCAGTGCATCCCTAGATAGTGTGGTAATACATTACTTGTTCTGGATGAGTGGACACTTCTGTGGCTGTGCACACAATGCCATCTGACCATTAGTTATGAGTTGTAGAGATTTATTTTCTTAAGAAAATCAGAAAACGCTGCACTTGAGCCAATATCATATATAAGTAATAATGGGAATATTCACAAACAAGGAACTCACAGCATTTTTTTAAAGATTCTGTATAATTTACGTGTTACACTGGTATCAGTTTTACTAGTTTAAGTCTTCTGAACCCCTAATTTTTCACTATTACTGCATACAAATGTGAAAAACAAGTACAAAGTGTTTTGATGCCAAAGGTTCTTCAAGAAAAGTCCAAGTTGTTCACATTCACGATGGTAGAAACCCGACGTCTGAAATGTTTGATGCCTCTGTAGAAGTTCTGGAGAGGTTCATGAGCATTCTGTCATGTCCTGATTCTTTGGGTAGAAAGATTCTAAATATCTAATGTCCTTAATGAACTCAGAGAAATAGTCTAGCCGTGTCCAGCACAGATGAGCAAAGGAAAATTCACTGTTTAATCTGTTTAATCACAGTTTCTTCTTTTTCATTATAACCCAGAGGATAAAATTTAGATATTGACACTTTGTTATTATTTTTCCAGTTTTTTTTTTTGTTTAAATGAAACGAAATGAAATGTTTTGGTGGCTGATATTTTGTCCCATCCCTACAATTTGTGTTGTAGAACTTGCGACCCTGGTGTCCGATGGGTTTCAACAATGGTCAACAGAGTCGACTATAGTTGATCAAATTAGTTGCCCACAAATTGAATTAGTTGATACGTTGACGATGTCATTGTGTGTGTTTTTTGACTCTGGAATGAAGGTGTTACTACTTACTGGCAGCACATTCACAACCAATCACTCTGGTTTGAAAAGCTGTTCTTGCTTGACATTGGAGCGCGTCAGTTGTTCTGGAGGGGTGTTGGCTCTCTGGATGAAGAAGAGATGTCACAGTAGGTTAGTTCATTCTGGAGATCTACTGTACTGTGGTGACAGATTAGTTCCAACCTGCATCTCACAAACCCACCTAACACCAATGCATCTGATCAACCAGTCAATGATTTTGGAAGACATTAATTACCTACACTACCAGTCAAAGGTTTGGACACACCTAACTGAATATATTTATATGTTTATAATTAAATAATTCAATAGTGTAGTTAGAGCCTATGTACAAAATTAGTTCTAAACCAAAATTTTCCATTTAAATTAATGATGACAATGCATATTTTTTAATATACCTTTAAACCCACCAAACCTGTTTATCAGAAGGTCTCAGCATGTACACTATCTTCAGTCCTGTTAGAGAAGCAGCTCATGTGGCTTCTCATGAAGCTGCTGGTCAGAATGTTCAAAGTATGTAAACCTGAATTAGAGCTCGTTTCTAAAATAGACTCTAAACATTCTTTAAACCCAACCAGATATTATATTCTGCTCCTGGAATAATTCCACACCTCTTATTTTATAGTTTTGATTTCTTCACAGTTCACTAATATTATTACTATTAAAATAGTACAAATAAGAACAACCTGGGTAGGTGTGTCCAAACCTTTGACAGATGGTGGTTGGAACTGTTCAATGTTCATATATATATATATATATATATATATATATATATATATATATATATATATATATATATATATATATATATAGTTCACACAGCTAGGAGGTTATTATACATCAGACGTGACTGATCACAGCTCAGCATGTGTAGATATGGAAATATCAAGATTAGCCCATTGTAAGCGAGTATATAACCTGCCACTGTCAACACTAGTTATTCACTTTCATTATCCCTTCCTAAAGAGGGGAAATCTTAAAGCAAGTACCCCGCAGTGGGACGGGAATGCATTGGCGCCCATCATTTCCCTGGGTTGCCTAGTTGCAAGGGATTTAGCGTTTATCCCTGCTAGCTACGTTTCCCACCCCGGCGCAAAGCCGCATGTCTGCGCTCAGCCAGTTTGGGATTTGTTGACTTTTACTGAATGTCACAGAGAAGATAAATAACGGAGCCTTTACACACCGGAGAGCAAACATTGCTTCTCCGTTTCCAATTGTACACAGTATCATTGGTGCTGCCAGCTCTCCCAAGACCTTTCATCTGGCTTTGCCGGCTGGAAGAGACGACGCACCATTGTGAGAGCTATCATGGCAAAACACAATAAGAGGAAAAGGTGGTTTGGGATGTTTCGGAGGATGCCTGTCTGATTTTAATCTGTGTGATTATTTTATCTGAGAAGGTGCTGCGGTGTTGGGGGCCCCTCGTCGGCAGCCTTCTTTGTGCTGTGTTTGGGGTTTTAGGGAGTGTCTTTATCCTGGCTGTCTTGAGCTGGAGCGAGTGGCTCATTGAGACTAGCACACTGCTGCGCTGAACGCTTTGGCATACCGATGAACGAGAGTGAGTAGCGTGCCAAAATGAATTGTATATCACTTTCAGTGGCATTTTAGAAGATTAGTCGCTCAGTTAAGGCCACCACGGAGGTATACAGCTCCTACCCAGCGGCATGTGGTGGATTTTCTCAAAAAGCAAACGCAGGATCTATTTTAAGACTACCTCGGATGTGTTTCTACTTTGAATACACCGATACCACTTATTCCACTTATACCACTTATCAAGTATATAATTCAGTATCGATACCAGCCAATAACCATCCATTATCTGCCGCTTGATCCCGCTAGTCAGGGTCATGGTGGGCTGGATCCAATCCCAGCGTCATTGGACGAAAGCGGGGTACACTATGGACAGTACGCCAGTCCATCGCATGACCGGCTTTATCAGTCATTTTTGCTTATTGTTATCAAGGCTGGGCGGCACAGTGTTGTAGTGGTTAGCACTGTTGCTTCACCGCAAGACAATCTGGGTTGGGTCCATGGTGTACCCCGCCTTCGCCTGATGACACTGGGATTGGCTCCATCACATCTGTGACCCTGACTACTGGGATAAAGTGGAAGATAATGGATGGTATCAAGGCTTGACACTTAACATATACATAATGTACGTAACATATGTTTGCAAAGTTATAGGAAGCCCTGGTGGTGATGTCTCTCAAAAATAATGGGTGATGTAAACGAATATCGGTGATGACGGACGAGTATTCCGATGGTGAAAAAGTAATACACGGCAAGGTACACCATGGATACATCCATAGCAGTTACACCAACAGGCAATATAGAGTGACCAATAAACCTAACATGCAAGTGTTTGGACTGTGGGAGGAAACCGGAGTACCCGGAGGAACCCACTCAAACACAGAGAGAACATACACACTCCACACAGAACCACCCGGACCAGGAATCCAACACAGATCATCTTACTGTGAGGAGATAGTGCTGACCACTACACCACCTTACTAACCACTACACCACCATACTGACCACTACACCACCATACTAACCACTACACCACTATACTAACCACAACACCACCATACTAACCACTACACCACCCTACTAACCACTACACCACCATACTAACCACTACACCACCATACTAACCACTACACCACCGTACTAACTACTACACCACCATACTAACCACTACACCACCATACTAACTACTACACCACCGTACTAACTACTACACCACCATACTAACCACTACACCACCGTACTAACTACTACACCACCATACTAACCACTACACCACCATACTAACCACTACACCACCGTACTAACCACTACACCACCATACTAACCACTACACCACCATACTAACCACTACACCACCATACTAACCACTACACCACCGTACTAACTACTACACCACCATACTAACCACTACACCACCATACTAACCACTACACCACTATACTAACCACAACACCACCATACTAACCACTACACCACCCTACTAACCACTACACCACCATACTGACCACTACACCACCATACTGACCACTACACCACCATACTAACTACTACACCACCATACTAACCACTACACCACCGTACTAACCACTACACCACCATACTAACCACTACACCACCGTACTAACTACTACACCACCATACTAACCACTACACCACCATACTAACCACTACACCACCGTACTAACTACTACACCACCATACTAACCACTACACCACCATACTAACCACTACACCACCATACTAACCACTACACCACCATACTAACTACTACACCGCCATACTAACCACTACACCACCATACTAACCACTACACCACTATACTAACCACAACACCACCATACTAACCACTACACCACCCTACTAACCACTACACCACCATACTGACCACTACACCACCATACTGACCACTACACCACCATACTAACTACTACACCACCATACTAACCACTACACCACAGTACTGACCACTACACCACCATACTGACCACTACACCACCATACTAACTACTACACCACAGTACTGACCACTACACCACCATACTGACCACTACACCACCATACTAACCACTACACCAACGTACTAACCACTACACCACAGTACTGACCACTACACCACCATACTAACCACTACACCACCATACTAACCACTACACCACCATACTAACTACTACACCACAGTACTGACCACTACACCACCATACTGACCACTACACCACCATACTAACCACTACACCACCATACTAACTACTACACCACCATACTAACCACTACACCAATGTACTAACCACTACACCACAGTACTGACCACTACACCACCATACTAACCACTATACCACCATACTAACCACTACACCACCATACTAACCACTACACCACCATACTAACTACTACACCACCATACTAACCACTACACCACCGTACTAACCACTACACCACCGTACTAACCACTACACCACCATACTAACCACTACACCACCATACTAACCACTACACCACCATACTAACCACTACACCACCGTACTAACCACTACACCACCGTACTGACCACTACACCACCATACTAACCACTACACCACCATACTAACCACTACACCACCGTACTAACCACTACACCACCATACTAACCACTACACCACCATACTGACCACTATACCACCATACTAACCACTACACCACCATACTGACCACTACACCACCGTACTAACCATTACACCACCATACTAACCACTACATCACCATACTAACCACTACACCACCATACTAACCATTACACCACCATACTAACCACTACACCACCGTACTAACCACTACACCACCATACTAACCACTACACCACCATACTGACCACTATACCACCATACTAACCACTACATCACCATACTAACCACTACACCACCGTACTAACCATTACACCACCGTACTAACCACTACACCACCATACTAACCACTACACCACCATACTAACCACTACACCACCATACTGACCACTATACCACCATACTAACCACTACACCACCATACTGACCACTACACCACCGTACTAACCATTACACCACCATACTAACCACTACATCACTATACTAACCACTACACCACCATACTAACCATTACACCACCATACTAACCACTACACCACCGTACTAACCACTACACCACCATACTAACCACTACACCACCATACTGACCACTATACCACCATACTAACCACTACATCACCATACTAACCACTACACCACCGTACTAACCATTACACCACCGTACTAACCACTACACCACCATACTAACCACTACACCACCGTACTGCCTCAATGTCACTAAAGTAAATAAAAAGAAAAGAAGTTAAGTGACTAGAGCAGCTAAGCTAGCTTTAACCAGGACAAAAAGTTTAGTTTTGTTCTATTGTTAAAACTATGTGTTGAGGACGGTAAAAAGCTACGTTGAACTCCCTCCTGTGTTTCTGTACAGCGGAAGTATTCCATTGGTTAGCTGAACTATAACATTTCTCAGGCACGTGGATATTTCTAGAAAAATCCTCTGCAGTCTGAGACTTCTCCAGCAGGGAGCGCTGTTAGCTTGCAAGCTGCAATGCATCTGCACCAGGAGTCCTGTTAATTTTTGGACCCACCCGA
Source organism: Megaleporinus macrocephalus (assembly GCA_021613375.1). Classification (NCBI taxonomy): domain Eukaryota; kingdom Metazoa; phylum Chordata; class Actinopteri; order Characiformes; family Anostomidae; genus Megaleporinus; species Megaleporinus macrocephalus. The sequence goes on from CM038708.1 coordinate 45,122,772, forward strand.
AGAAATATGGTTTCGCTTCACCTACATCCACCAAAACAGCATGCAATTATTTAGGGCAGATCCTAAAGCTAATAATCCACAGAGATACTGACCCTGCACTCCTCTATTTATCGATTATTCATCCTTCGTTGCTCCCATAGAGTCCCATTCATTTTTGAGCAAACCCCAACATCATGGTTTTATTTAACCTACAGCAAACAGATTGCTTGTACTCACTCAGGGCAGATCCCCACCCTCTAATCCACAGACATACTGACCCACACTCCTCTATTTGTCCTTTATTCATCCCTCGTTCCTCTCCTTGAACTGCTCACGCTGCTCAACCATCCTGCGCTTCCTTCTAGTTTAATAAGGGGTTCTATTACAGATTTTCACTGAAAGCGTTGATGTTGAAAAAGCAGACACAATGAAAATAAAAAGTAGGTCAAAGCTGCAGAAGACCATTTCTTTTGTATGGATATTACTGATGATCAGGGCTTTTTAAGCTGGCAAATATCATGCTAGTTATTTTTATCACCCAGGCCATATGGGAAGCTGCAATAGTGAAGTGATGATCACGCGTCAGGAACCCACTCTCAGGCCCTCAGGATGTCGTGCAGAGCCTCAACCTGCCTTGGGCTCTTCCATGGATGGCATATTTCATAGCTAATCATTTCTACTGGGTACCACAATGGGCCTAAGCAATCGCGCCAAAGTGGGACCACAAGGTCAACTTGCTTAGTTATCTATTTTTCCATTACCAGTATGGAGGTAGTGGCTAGAGCAGACTCCATGGACAGGATGGCTCTGAGGAAGGCCCGGTCTAAAGGGGTTCAATTAGTATGCCAGTGCCCCACTAACTAGTCCAACTAAACCATCTTTGCTTTAAACATGCCTGCAGTGAAGCATTACAATATAAAAGATTAATACAGGGGGATTCACATTTTAGGGATGGGCTGTATGAGTCGCAGTGATTTTGCTAAGTCTCTCATTAACCCAGGTTTGTTTTAAACTATCCGTTAACTAAGCTTGGTTGCACCACAAATCCTTAAGTCAACACCTGACTAATGCACACCAGCCTACGTTTGAATGTAGGAACATGCTTCTCCATAAATGAGACTTTCAATTTCAAGAGTTCTTTCAATTACCCCTGAACATGCCTCACATCTACAGTGCATTTGTTTCCAATTGATCTTAGTTGTTGGGCTGGGGGGCGGGTTCTGCAAAGAAATGCTGCAAAGTTAAGTCAGATTTTGCTTAGGCTCCCCCAGGTGGGCCCAAATTAAGCTCCTTGGATGCCCCTGTGCTTTAGAGCTATGGTGCCCCATCTGTAGGTACATAACCTCCCCCCAATCCTACACAATGCATCTCAATTGATCTATTAACTGAAGCGGTTGCCCTTCATTTTTACACCTGGGGTGATTTCTTTTCTAGGGCTTCCAAGTTATTACTAAATTATGTGCCTTTCTCCTTCATAATTACTTATAGGCAATGTAGGAGAAATCATTAGTTCTATAAAAAGAAAAAGCCACAAGTGGCCATGCATTACAGCCATTTGTCACAAGTCAGTGTGTTATTAGGCACGACGTGAAAAACTGCACAACGTTGGCGTAGAAATTGATTTAGGTGCCTTTAACTCTGTTCCCCTCATGCGCCCACCATTAACCTGCCTTCTTCTAGGTGTTTGATCGTTGTAGTAGCCTGTAAGATAAGATATTGCACAAGAGAAGACATACGAGACACAGAATAGAATAAATAAATAGAGCGTTACAGAAGAGCTGTTAACCACAGATAACAAACAATGAGACGCTTCTATGTACACACATAATACAAGAGGAGCGTAAGTGTTATTGCACTAATAGAGATATTAAAGATAGTTAAAAAGATTATTATTAGGTGCTGTGACTGTTATTACCTGAGCTGTGATGGGCTGGTTGCTGTGGGCATTATCATCCAACCCATATCATAACTTACCAGTAACTGCCCCAATGACACATCTGATGGCCCACACAGTAAGTAGAAGAACATTTATGCTTTACTGATGACAGCTGTTTCACTTTGCACAACCAGGGTGGCCATGTGTAACGCTAGGGTGGCACTGGTCGCCCCCGACGCCGCTCGGTATAATAGGCTTTGCACACAAATGTTTCATAAAGCCTGAAGTGGCAAAAAAAGGAAAACGCAGGGCTCCAGGAATGTTACTTCACTGAGATTTTACTGGAAGTGCTCCCTCACTGACAGAAACCCTCACAGTCTGTGAGCTAGTAGGTTTGGAGAATGTGCCCATTAAACACTGAATAATGGTGTTTTCTCTCTTTCCTTTCTTCTCTCAAGGCCATCCTTCGGTCACAGCGGCAGGATTACACATAGTGTGCCAGTACAAATGCAAATGAGCGAGAGGGTAGGAGGAGACATGGGGGATGGAGTTCGAGACGTTGTGCAATCTAAATCACAAGTAATAGGATTAATATGGTGGTGTTAAAATCGGGGCCTTTGATAGGCGAGCATTCCTCCGCGGCCGACCGTCGGAAACATCTCGGGATAGTTCCACAAGCCTAGGAAAGCAAGCAAGGTTGAAAAATGCCAGGACTGTACCATGGGTTTTGGAAAATGATCAGCAATGAGCACTTTGAAGATTACCTGAAAGCTCTCGGTGAGTGCAGTCCTTTGTTTCGGACGGTTTCTTTTATTACAGTGTAAAATAGTAAGACGTGATTTTTAGGAAAGGGCTTTTCATTTCCCCTCCGTTTGCTGGGATAAGATTAGAGAAGAATTCCAAGAGTTGTTTGGTGGTGTGAAACACTCTGTTCTAGAGATACTTACCGAGTCATGGTGGTTTGCAATGGTGGTGAATGGAACCAGACGTCCACCTTTAAAAACCCCCTTACAGAAAGTTGTTGCATTAACAACTAAGGCAAGGTTTTGGCATAAATGTATTACAGGTACAGGGTGTTTTGGGGCAAAATAGTTATTTCCAGACGTTCTGCAATTTTACCATCATTAACATTTTATATAAACTCAGAAGACATATGTAGGTTCACTGGTGGCTTTGATAGTAAATAAATAATAAATAAATAAATACATTTTTGTGCTGCAGACAGGGTGACGCCTGGTTCCCATCACCACCACTGTAAAGAAACCACTTTAAACCAGTTTATCTGAACAATTAAATAATAGAGATATTTAAAAAGACTGGTTCCTACCAAAGAGTGAGCCATCGTAGTCTCATCCAGATGCTCATCTGTTCCCTTTTATCAATTTTGCCAGATGTAAACATTGCCGTTAGGAAAATCGCCACCTTGGTGTTTTGCGACAAAGACATCAACCAAAACGGCGACCACTTCATCATCAGGACCTTCAGCGCTTTCAGAAGCTACACCATGGAGTTCGACATCGGCCAGGAGTTTCAGGAGGACCTGAAAGGAATAGACGACAGGAAATGTATGGTATGTTTACTTCCATTTGAGTCAACAGTGCATTAGCTGCATCATAAATGTCACTTCGGTGCCGTTCTATGCCTCGCATTTCAAACTGACAACGGCAGGTATGAAAGAGGCTGCCAATAGTTCTAATAAGGGCAATTTATTTGACTCCCCGCTATGGATAAATACATAAATCCCAGGTGCACCAGTCAGAGCTATTTCCATGTGAGTAGATACAGCTATCGACTGAAAGTGAAAACAGCCATAGACTGCAATTTGAAATGAATATGATTATATCATTATCTTCTCCACTACGATATTGCTTGCTTTAATTGTCAAGGGCCTGTCTCATCTCTCGGCATCCCAGCCCACAACGGGAATTAGGGTTTAAGGGGAATTTCCATAAGCAGACTATGAAAAACTGTTAATAGGACGTGCATGAAGATGAATTACGCCACATAAAAGTGTTTAATTTGGTTATAATCTTTCCACAAAGAATTGCAAGGGGAAAACATGCCCAGAGCCTGTAATGGATTGGACGCCCAGCAACTAGAATTGCTATAAATATTAGAAAAGTTAACTTATAGCTGCAAGTTGGAACGATTGGGCAGTTTGTGAGTAATGTCTTTCAGTATGGGTGGTGGAAAGTCCTCCAAATGCCATAGAATTGGAATCCCACAAGTCGCAAGTTGCAATTGGCGTCAATTAATGACCCGATCATTATATAAAAACTTCAGTCAGAGGGTCAGAACTGAGGTGCTACATGCAGTAAACACTGTGTTTAAAGAAAAGTGCTACAACAGTGTGGTTAACAGTTGGGTAGCCTGCTGTTTGCATAGCAGGTATACTTACCTGGCTAGCTTAATAGCAAATCTAACTGAAGTTGTAGTAGTTACACTTAAGTTTTTGCTTGTCTGCCTTTACACGGATATGAACTTGAGTCACATCCCCTTCTTAATTCATATGGTTTAATATGATGTCGGCCCAACCTTTGCAGCTAGAACAGCTTTAACTCTTCTGGGAAGGCTCTCCACGCGGTTTAGGAGTGTGTTTATTGGAATGTTTGAGCGTTCTTCCAGAAGCACATTTGTGAGTTCAGATGCTGATGTTGGATGAGAAGGTCTGGCTCACAGTCTCCGCTCTAATTCATCCCAATCGTGTTCTATCAGGTTGAGGTCATGACTTATGGACCTTGCTGAGTGAATACTTTTGGCAATACAGTGTAAAAAGGGATGTGCTTTGCTAAAACTGTAACTGGATTAGTTATCTCTGCTGAGATAACATGGTTGACCAGCATATCAACCTCCAAAACAAAATAAATTGGTTCTGCTGGCAACCCACAATTCTGGTTTTCGTACCTGGGTATCCAAACTAAATGCTACAAGCAAACTACACTGCAAAAATGACTTCCCCATAGTGACATGGTTTTATTCAGATACTCCATTAAGTTTGGTGTTCCTAGTTCAACCAAGTTTTATTTGCATTTATTAGGCTGAAATCTTCTTAAGACTCGAATCTAAGTTGAGTTGTGAGTCAGTAACAAACCACTTTTCTTGACAATTTGGGTTTAAATGTAGTAAAAACAAGAGTCTGTGGTTTGTTAAGTCTCCTAAACCTTTATTTAATTGACAAAAGTGCAAAGAAATGACGTCCAAAATAAGCAGATGAATTTGTAACAGGTGAGGGATCATGAGTAGGTATAAAAGGAGCTTCTCCAAAGGCTCAGTCTTTACAAACTCAGTTTTTACTGGAATTAAAGTCTTTTACATATACTATATAAAATATTGTGACAAGACTCAGGGAATCCAGAGAAATCTCAGTCCATGCAGGGCAAGGCCTGAAACCTCTGTGTGACCCTCGAGCCTTCAGACGAGATCTTTCCTGTGTTAAATATGATCATGTGGAGTGTTTCGGAAAAACCGGCGTCACTTAACATCAAGAACATCAAGAAAATTAAAACTTAATTATTAGCTCTACACTGAAACACCGCCGAGTTCTCTGGGTGTGAGCTCATCTCACATGGTCTGGAAGACCTTTCAGTTTAACTAATGCCAAGATCTCTATGCTAAAGACAAAAGAGAGCATCCAGACTTATATCAGTAAGAAATTCAACATATGTCATGATGTAGTGGGACATCAATGCCCACAGCATGCGTGACTTGTATATATCTGATGGTACCCCTGACGTGGAAGTGTATATATGGATTTTAGGGAGACGAATACTGCCATCAAGATGACGTCTTTTTCCAGAAGGATGATGTCAAACCTCATTCTGTATGTGCTACTAACGTGAGGCTTCATAAACACAGAGTGGGTGTGTTTGACCGGCCTGCCTGCAGTCCAGATCTGTCTCCCATTGAAAAAGAAGACGACTGCGGACTGTTGAACAGCTGAAATCTCGTATTGAATGAGAATGGTATGGAGTCCAAACCTGTATCAAAGCCAGATCTGTTGAATCAATCTTTATTTCTTCTGTGTACGCAGTCCTACAGACTAACTGACCCAATATACCATATAGGAACAGCAAAAATAGACTGTCCCAAAAGTCATGCATGTACAGCTTCACTGCAAACACATGCAATACACACAATTTGTTTGGCCTAAATGTATTTTTTTATATTTAGGTACAGGTAACAGGGTGTTTGGGGCCAAAATAGTCTTATTATTTCCAGATTTTCCACAGTTTTACCATCATTAACATTTTATATGGTGGGTTTGATGGTAAAACAATTAAATTAATGTAAACAAATAAATAATACACAGACTGGTTCCTCTCAAGAGCCATCAATTTCTCAACCAGACGCTTATCCGTTTACTTTTTTCAATTCTGGCAGATGTAAATAAGGCCTTTAGGAAAATTGCCACCTTGTCCCATGCAATACACACAATTTTGAATATAATAGTCTATAATACAGTATTTCATTCCTTCAGGCAAAGTTTCAACTTGCAAAACCTCAGCAATCGGTATCCTCCATTCCAAAACCATTTAATAGTGTAATTAAAGGAAAGGTGATGAAACACAGTGGTAAATATTCCTCTGTCTCAACTTTTTTTAAGTGTTGCATCAAATTATGAAATATAATTAGGTTGCTTAGTGAAAACCTGAGAAGTCTTTTTTTATATTTTTGTCAGTTAAAAAAAGAGGAATTAGCAAATCATACATTCTTTTTTAGTGCGTTTAACAAAAGGTCTGGAAATTACATTCAAAAGAACGAGTTCAAATTGAGTCAGAGTGGCTAAATCAAGTCCCCATCTCTGCGTAATGGGATCAAACCATCACCTTTTAAATTGCTAACCATTAACTGGGGTTGCCTAAACGCCCTCTTGCTCCAAAATGTACTGGGGATTAAATGGGCAAAAACAGAACTGCTTGCATAAACTACAGATCCTTCAAAAAGCAGCTTAACCTAAAAATCTGCTTACAGGTACTGGTTGGCTATTTCACAGATTTGTTCTTGCTCTCACTGTATACTGGGCAAAGTTCAAAACTGGCACCTCTATCCTGAGCTTCAGCATCATGTCTTTAATGGGATGAAGCTGTGCCAGCATTTACACAAACTTGCATTGTTCACAGTCTTAGAACATACAGTTATTCCTTCCCACCATTGCTCTGTATAATTTAGTTAAGATGGGAACACCAGTTGTTGAGCGTCGTTTGGTGTAAAGCGTTATGTTCAAGAGAAACTCACCAACTTGTTCACAGTGGTGGTGAATGGAACCAGACGTCCACCTCTAAAAGCTCCCTGACGGAAAGTTATTATATGAAACAGTTATGAATAAACTTGGTGATGTCTTGTTTCATTGTTTTGCAAAGAAGGTTTTATCTAAATATATCTATAACAATTGAATGCAATAATGTGCAAAACATTTGAATTAAAATCGTACAAAGACAAACTGTTAAAACAGAATATTTAAGTGGCCTTTTTTTAATATATTCCCATTTTTTAATTTGATGTCAGCAACACATTTTCAAAATGCTCTGTAAGTGGTTAAAAAATCAATTGCTGTAGCTCTGAAAGTGAAAGGATTCCCATTCTGGCTTGATACAGGAATTGAGCAGCTCAACAGTATAGTATCTCCAAAGGTTTCCAATGGGTGACCAGTTTTCTGAACTGCAGACTGGCCATTTTACTAAGGAGCGATGCTAAAATAAGCAAGACCTTCCCTGAAAAATATGTCATCTGCATGGCAGCACCCATACCGTGTGCACTAATACCTCTCCAGTACCATCACAGATGCTGGCTGATACTACACGATGTGATAACAAACCATATGGTCCTTTCTTATTTCTCACTTTTACCATTTGATATGTTGTCCTTGTACTATTTTCTATTAAACATAATTCATTCTGTTTGTCTTTACAGGTTTGTGTAATATGTATTTGCAGTGTTTCTCTTGCTGCTGTTGCCCCTATAGACTTGCACATCAAGATGTGTTGTAGTGAGAATGTCTGGGGCAGGGATGTCTAATCTTAACCATGCCAGGTCTTCATTCCCACCAAGCAGTAGCACAATTAAACAATAATTCAACAACTGGAATCTGTAGAGCTCTGGCTTGCCTGAAACAAATACCTGCAGCCCCACTGGCCCAGGGTGGATAAGACTGTATACCCCTGGACTTGGATCAAGTGTATGGAATTTTGGGCTAAATCTTGGTGGGAGCGCTGACTTATTAGGAACAAACCGAGTGTGAAATTTGCAAACCAGTCCATATCTTTGTGAAGGTGTAGCTCAGTGTGGAACACTGTCTGACAGGCAACAACCCTATTAGCCTATTGATGTAGATCAGGGCTGGAAAGTTCACAATAAAGCTCCAGCATGTAGGCACATGTGCTGAGAATACATTGCAGACGGCAAAACAGTTAACCAATAGGCTTTTGTAGCTAGGTGGTTCTTGGTGTTATTGATTGTACTGTAGATGAACTAAGAGCACAGACTATAAAAATTTGGTAGTAAGTAAATAAAATAACTATATTGAAGAAATGATGAAAAACAGGTTGAATTCTTGTTGAGGCCGAGAACAACTTCCACCACTGCTGAGTGTAAATGGCACTTCTGGGGCAGCAGACAGTAGAACATGGAGTGCTGGTAAAGTAGCAGCACAGTAACTGATGCATGTTCCCTTGGTATTTAGCTATTTTTGCACAGACACATATACATATAAGCGAGTGTAGCCTAGTTTTGTCATGTTGGCTGGATTAAACCTACATCCTACATCAACAGGGCATATAGGTATAGAGGATTTCAGGGCAGCAGGTTGGAATAATGAGGCAGTCTTTCAACGCTGGTCACCTTTATTGCATACAGTGAGGAGATAGACACTTATGTAATGTCTTTAGCTTTGTAGTTACATATATGAACAAAAAAATAAGTATGCATTCATGGCCATGAATAAAGATGATTTGAAAAACTAACTTGTGGAAAACACAATACAGAAGCTGTATTAAAATATACATATAAATGCTGCAAAACTGTAGCATCAAATTGCCCATATGCAAATCAGAGCTGGTCTTATTATAAAAAATGTTGCTATTGCTTGTGAAGATTTCACACAACAAGCAGCAACGAGTGTGGTGAAGGCAAAGGAGCCTTCTGAGCTTCTCATGACTAACATTATTATACAGCCTTCTGAGCCATAGCAAATTACATAAACATCCATGTACAGGTGCACTATGAAAAAACGAACGATACCCAGGTCAGACAAAACTCCATAGCGAATTATTTACGTGGGAGCACTATTATATGAAATTGCTTCTCTACAAACAGTACTGGGGCATTGCACATCAATGAAAGCACAAGTGGAGCAATGTACTGGGACAAAAGAGATCTCATCATCCAAGAAGGGGGACAAAACGAAAGTTTCAACCAGACAATCACCCCAAACAAACAGCCAAAGCAACTCAAGACTGGTTTCTAAAAAGGTTGAAGGTTCTTCTCTAGACTTAAATCCCTATTTTGAGTCCAACAGTTGGACCCTCATAACCTTGGGGAATTGTAGGCAGTTCTACAATTGAACCACAGTGTAGTGTAGTCTCAAAGCTGCAATTACTAATGTTATTCATTTGTGGTGAATCTGTATTTACCACTAAACATGGTACATGGTACATATACATGGTACATTCTTTTCGTTTATTTTTTAAATTGCTGTGACAATAATTAGCGCACAATCTTTTTAAACTTTTTAAACAGTATTTTCACATGTCCTAGACAGGAGCCAATCAAAATCTACATGCAAATGAGGTCATACATATTAAGGAGCTGTCAAGTGAAGCTCTGGTTGGCTGCCTAAATGTAAGAAACAATCAATAAAATGGAAACAAAGAAAACCAGAATTCTTTAAAACAGAGTTATGAATTTTAAGGTAATGCATACTGGAAAAAAACTAAATTGTTTACTAAAGATGAAGCAAACAGCAAACATTGTTGACAACAGAAAATGACACTAAATTTCTAAGTTCTAATTTCTACTTCTAACTTCTAAATATAGAAATTCTATTTTAGCATGTAAGATTTTCATAGAGATTCAAGGTTGTATCCAATTTATTATAACTGTAGTAAAAATTTTTACTAACATAAATTAAAGTTTCACAGTAAAACTCTAAACTCAACTGCTGAAATTCACATTTCTACGGCAAGCCATTTTTTATGTCCTATGTATAATAAATATTTAATTTTGACAATATTTACGTGTAAGAAATAAAATTTTAAGAAAAAAAAATAAAGGTGAAAGCTTAAAAAATCCATTTGAACATGTAACTACAATCTCAACATGTCACATTATTTTTTTTAATTTTTTAGGATTACAAGCTAAACCTATGTACCACACACAGGATGGGGATACGCCAGAGAAGGTTTACCACAAAAAAAACACAGACCGAGTAATTTAGGCAGGATTGTTTAGAGTTGTGAATCAAAAAACAACACCTCACATGGCAAACAGGAGCAAAAAGCTACTGCCACACTAGTCTCACATTGCCAGACTTTTGATAGAGAGGCTGGTACCTCTCGCCACCTAACATGGTCAAGAGCCGCCCATTACTGCGGGAATAGGAAAATCAACTGGCACACGAAATGACCAATCGCAAGCCTACTAACAGGCATAACATATAGCAGGAAGGCTGTGTCCCAAATTGCATACTTACACGGTGGACCCAGTGGTGTTTATAGTATTCACACAACCTTGGAGGCACTATGTCGATCTTACCAACGCCCTTTAACACAAGACCACCACTGTAAACATCTCGCTGTTCATTAGGAGCTCCATTCAGACATTGTTTTAGCCACTTTCTGTATGACTGACCTGTTTTTTTGCTTCAATCCGGCATCAAACTGTAGCTGGAAGATAATGAACTTAAAATAAATGCTATGTATTCAGACACACTAGCTGATTGCTTTCGTCTACTGTGTAGTATAGAAGAAGCCGATTTCAGACGCAGTCAAAGCAGTCTTGAAATAAGAGTCACAACATAAACAGAACCTCAGGAAACGTCTGTGGCTGAGACGACAGTTAACTTAGCTTGATCAACAAAACTTCACATCACATCCTCTGGCAGAATCCTTACAGTGTGTCCAGATTAATGCACTATATATATATATATATATATATATATATATATATATATATATATATATATATATATATATATATATATATATATATATATATATATATATATCACACTCTTCATCTATGTGTGGGCTGGATTTGGACGACCACCACACTATTTGCTCTTAGCGTCACAAATCTGGTGGTGTGTTTCCTGGATCCCCTTACAAAAAAGAAGTTTATTCAAGTGTGCTATTAGTATACTTCTTTAAAACTAAAAAATAAGTGAGTATGCTTGTAGTTTACTTTTTATGTACTTCTCAGTGATATACTAAACACAGTTATACTTAAATGTACTTGGGTTATACTGACAAGTATTTAGAACAGTGTACGTATATTTGGCCTTTACTTGTACTTCATCTTTGGTTAAGATATACATGCACAAAAAGGCATCCAGTATAATACTTGTTTGGAAATTTCATTTATAAAGATTTATAAAGATACAAATATGTTTCTTAATCTGAGTATGTCTTGGTAATTTTCTGTGTCCACTAGTATGTAAATAAATGTTAAAGTAGAAAATACCCTTAAACCTAGTCTTAAAGGAAACTTATACTTTTAAGAGAGGAAACTAGTAAACCAACATTAAACCCATAAGTATACTTTTAGTGTAGATGCAGCACAAAAGATGTAAACTAGTTGTGTACTTAAAGTCTACTACTCTTACTCTTAAAATGTACTTAAAAGTATACTTTCATAAACTAGAAAGTGGGCCAATTTAGTCCCAAGAAGTAATAAAATAGTACATATACAAGTGTACTACTAGTACAATGATATTAGTATAGTAACTACATAAAGTATACTTGGAAAATATACTTTAACTTTACTCAAGTTTATTTAATAAAATGAACTTTAAGTATACTTATTTTCTGTAAGGGTCTGACCCCTCATGTAGATAAAGCTAGAGTGGATACACTGGGGGGTATATGAACACTTGTTGCCCCAGACTGTAGGGGACCGTATACAAAGTGATGCAAGCTCGTCAGAACTTTCAGAATGGCTTTAATTTTAGATTACTCACAATCCAGCCGCCTTTCCCTTAAGCCACAGTTTTCTTATGCAGATGAAACAGCTAGTACAGCAAGACACAACATCCTTTTCACTCTCCATTAGTCTTCCAATCTTTCTGTCTTTCTTTCTTTCTTTCTTTCCGTCCTGCACTTGGAGGAACTTGCCATCAGCGAGAGTCTATGATGACCTTCTCCTTTTTGGTCCTGGCGGAAAGTGACAGTGTTGTCAGCGCTGCTTTGTTCTCGTGATGCAGACAGCCATGCTGGTATCTCCTCCCTAAAGGCCAAGCTTTGTTCACACTCATTCGCTGTGTCGGCTGGAAATGGCCTGTGAAATCGTTCTCTGGGCCCCAGTTAATGACTAACAGCAGCTCCGCACCCCGCAACCCGCCGTCTCCGTAATGAAATGCCAGTCAGCGTTCGGCATCATCCTCCAGGAGGCGCCGTCACTGAGGCTGCGCGAGCTGCTCTGCTTCTTGCCCTAGCATGTAATTAGAGGGAAGATCCATTTGTTCTGGTTACGCTGTTATTCCCTCATCTTCTTTCATGCAGCGTCTCTCTGTGTACAGTAGGTGTGTCTGTCTGGAATCGGTTATTTCCTCTTTGCGCCCCCTCCCAGCGCTTGTTCTTCTCCTTTGAGTTGAGTTCCACGTTGTTGGCCAGCGAGTGCATAAGCAGTACTATATGTCCCTCTTTAATCCACCAGACGACCGTGACCTGGAACGGCGATAAGCTGGAGTGTGTGCAGAAAGGTGAGGTCGAGGGCAGAGGCTGGACCCACTGGATCGACGGAGATCAGCTTCATGTGGTAAGTACAGTTTACCCAATATTATTATCTCCTGCAACCTATTTTAGCTGATTATTAGGGCTGCCAAATTATTAAAACAATTAATCGCGATTAATCTAAATGTGTGCTTTTGTGTAGATGCAATTAACTGTTTTTTTTGTGTCATTAATTGTGACTAATCACTTTTTTGTGCGGCTATTTGCAACTTCTGCACTTTTTTATTGTTAATCACGAGTAATCACAGTTTTTATGTAGTTAGTTGCAATTAACTGCACTTTTGTCTCGTTAATCGCAACTAATCACTCCATGTGGTAGGTACAGTTTACCCAATATTATTATCTCCTGCTACCTGTTTTGGCTTATTCTTAGGGCTGCCAATGGCAATTAACTGCACTTTATCATTAATCACAACTAATCAAAGTTTTTATGTGGTTGCAGTTTACTGTATTTGTGTGTCATTAATCGTGACTAATCACTTTTTTGTGTGGCTGTTTGCAGCTTACTGCTTTTTAATTGTTAATCATGAGTTATCACAGTTTTTGTGTAGTTAATTGCAATTAACTGCCATTTTGTCTCATTAATCGCAACTAATCAGTCCATGTTGTAAGTGCAGTTTACCCAATATTATTATCTCCTGCTACCTGTTTTAGCTGATTATTAGAGCTGCCAAGTTATTGAAACGATTAATTGCGATTAATGTACATATGTGTGTCGTTAAATAAGATTAATCAAACCTTTGTACATTGAATCATGATCAAAGTTTTTGTGACTAATCACAGTTTTTGTGTAGTTGCAATTAACTGTATTTGTGTGTCATTAATCGTGACTAATCACTTTTTTGTGTGGCTATTTGCAACTTACTCCACTTTTTTATTGTTAATCACGAGTAATCACAGTTTTTATGTAGTTAGTTGCAATTAACTGCACTTTTGTCTCGTTAATCGCAACTAATCACTCCATGTGATGTGTACAGTTTACCCAACATTGTTATCTCCTGCTACCTGTTTTGGCTTATTCTTAGGGCTGCCAATGGCAATTAACTGCACTTTATCGTTAATCACAACTAATCACAGTTTTTATGTGGTTGCAATTTACTGTATTTGTGTGTCATTAATCGTGACTAATCACTTTTTTGTGTGGCTGTTTGCAGCTTACTGCTTTTTAATTGTTAATCATGAGTTATCACAGTTTTTGTGTAGTTAATTGCAATTAACTGCCATTTTGTCTCATTAATCGCAACTAATCAGTCCATGTTGTAAGTGCAGTTTACCCAATATTATTATCTCCTGCTACCTGTTTTAGCTGATTATTAGAGCTGCCAAGTTATTGAAACGATTAATTGCGATTAATGTACATATGTGTGTCGTTAAATAAGATTAATCAAACCTTTGTACATTGAATCATGATCAAAGTTTTTGTGACTAATCACAGTTTTTGTGTAGTTGCAATTAACTGTATTTGTGTGTCATTAATCGTGACTAATCACTTTTTTGTGTGGCTATTTGCAACTTACTCCACTTTTTTATTGTTAATCACGAGTAATCACAGTTTTTATGTAGTTAGTTGCAATTAACTGCACTTTTGTCTCGTTAATCGCAACTAATCACTCCATGTGGTGTGTACAGTTTACCCAACATTGTTATCTCCTGCTACCTGTTTTGGCTTATTCTTAGGGCTGCCAATGGCAATTAACTGCACTTTATCGTTAATCACAACTAATCACAGTTTTTATGTGGTTGCAATTTACTGTATTTGTGTGTCATTAATCGTGACTAATAATTTTTTTGTGTGGCTGTTTGCAGCTTACTGCTTTTTAATTGTTAATCATGAGTTATCACAGTTTTTGTGTAGTTAATTGCAATTAACTGCCATTTTGTCTCATTAATCGCAACTAATCAGTCCATGTTGTAAGTGCAGTTTACCCAATATTATTATCTCCTGCTACCTGTTTTAGCTGATTATTAGGGCTGCCAAGTTATTGAAACGATTAATTGCGATTAATCTACATATGTGTCGTTAAATAAGATTAATCAAACCTTTGTACATTGAATCATGATCAAAGTTTTTGTGACTAATCACAGTTTTTGTGTAGTTGCAATTAACTGTATTTGTGTGTCATTAATCGTGACCAATCACTTTTTTGTGCGGCTATTTGCAACTTACTCCACTTTTTTATTGTTAATCACGAGTAATCACAGTTTTTATGTAGTTAGTTGCAATTAACTGCACTTTTGTCTCGTTAATCGCAACTAATCACTCCATGTGGTGTGTACAGTTTACCCAACATTGTTATCTCCTGCTACCTGTTTTGGCTTATTCTTAGGGCTGCCAATGGCAATTAACTGCACTTTATCGTTAATCACAACTAATCACAGTTTTTATGTGGTTGCAATTTACTGTATTTGTGTGTCATTAATCATGACTAATCATTTTTCTGTGTTGCTATTTGCAACTTACTGCACTTTTTTATTGTTAATCACGAGTAATCACAGTTTTTATGTAGTTAGTTGCAATTAACTGCACTTTTGTCTTATTAATCGCAACTAATCACTCCATGTGATGTGTGCAGTTCACCCAACATAGTTAATTGCAATTTGTGTGTGATTAATCACAATTAATCACACCTTTGTATCAAATCATGATTAATGAAGTTTTTGTGTAGTTAACGGCAATTAACTGCACCTTTGTGTCGTTAATCATGACTAACCACAGCTTTTGTTTAGTTGCGATTGACTGCACTTGCAAGTGATTAATCATGACTTATCAGTTATTGCAGTTTTTTTATGTGGTTATTGGCAATTTACTGAACTTTTGTATAGTTAATCACAATTAATCATAGTTTGTGTGTAGTTAATTGCAATTAACAACACTTTTGCATCGTTAATGATTACTAATCACTGCTTTTGTGTAGATAATTACAATTAACTACACACTTTGATGGCGTTAATCACAAAGAAAGTTAATTGCCATGAACTGCCCTTTTTTGTTGTTAATTGCAACCAATCACTGTTTTTGTGTAGTTAATTGCGCTTAATTACAAATTTGCCCAATTTTGGCTGAAAACGCTCGCAAAGCCTTTTGATTATGATGATTACGGGTTCTTTGCATCTTGACATAGTTCTTGCAGACTGACAGAAAACGTACTGTTATGGATAAAAGGTACTATATTCCACCAAAAAAATAGAACTCTTTAAGAAACTCTTAAAAAATCTTTTTAAGAGTGTAGTTTGGAGGGTCTGTTGAACATATCTTTGCTGCTGTTTTTGTTAGTTTGTTGCTCATTGATTGGTCTGTAATAAGTTTCATTTATTTAGCTCATACTTATACCCAAGGTCGCTTTACAACAACACCACAACAGGCTTTCAGTGAGCAGAAGGATGAATACATTGAGACAAGAGGCATATTTTGAGCTGAGTGTTTGAAGAGGATGGTGAGAGACAGTCACAAAGAATGAGAGAGCTCTACAGTTTGGGGGCCACAATGAATGAGCTGCTCCCAGTAGGGGCAAATCCAAATTTTGGGACAGACCAGCATTAGACAACACAAGTATTTGGGCAGGGTAGAAGGGTTATGGGTACAATTAGGTTTACAATTAGATTGTAGTTTTAGTCTTGTTGCTGCACTGTATTGACAAAAGTATTGGGACACCTACTGGAGCTCTATAGGCATTAATATGGAGTTGGTCCCCCCCCGGTGGCAGATATAACAACTTCCACTCTTTACACTCTTTTGGGAAGACGTTCTACAAGGTTTTGGAGTGTCTGTGGGTATTTTGGCCTGTTCATCCAGACACTGACGTTGGACGAGAGGGCCTGACTCAAAATCTCCTTTTTAGTTTATACCAAAGCTGTTTCATGGTGTTAAGGTCAGGATTCTATGCAGGCCAGTCAAATTCCTCCATTGATTACTCACTCCACAGGACACATTTCCACTGTGAAAGATTCCAACGGAGACACCACTCCATCCAACGCTCAACATTGGGCTTGGTGATGTAAGGCCTGCATGCAGCTCCTCAAACATGGAAACCCAGCCATGAAGCTCCTGGTACACAGTTTTAGTGCTGATGTTAAAGCCAGGAGGAGCCTGATTTGGTGATTTTTATTCACTCAGCACTCGGTGAGCCTGCTCGGTAACTCTACATGGTCTGAGTTGCTGTGGTTCCTTACTGCTTCCACTTTTCACGGTTGATTGTGGAGGGAAGAAATTCCATGAACTGACTTGTTGGCATCCTATTACAACACCACACTGGAATTCAGTGAGCTCTTTAATGAATTCAGTGATTAAGAGGTGCATCCCAATACTTTTGTCCATATGGTGTGTGGGTTAGGGAAGTTGCTAAGAGCTATACTACAGTATTTACCCATACAGTTTTGTTTTATGCCCCCAACACACCTACACCAAGTAATAAAGAACACTGAATACTTGCTAGGGTGGTGTTGGGATGGTACAAATAGGAGCTGTCTGGGAATCCCTGTGGAGTGGATTGGACTAAACAGCTTTGGAGTGTCAGTTTTAGTAGCATGCAATGAAAATCTAGCGCTAATAGTCCACCGTTCATTGCTGTTGATGTTGTGTAGATGAGACGCCTCAGACATAGGAGCAATAATAAACCCATTAAGTCGGTTTTGCATCATAATAATGCATCACAGACGCAGTTAACAGCAATGTGAATCAGCTGTCGACCGTCTGAAGCGCGGAAAGGCTGACAACAGATGTTTGACTTCAGCTGCGTCAGTGGTTATATTATGGAACACCTCGACTGGGTCTGACGTGACTGACGCCTGTGGGCTGAGTGAACTGAAAGCGATGACATGTTTACAAGGCAGTAAATGCAGGAGATTTGTATACGATTTGTTTGTGTTTATCTGATGTGCTTCTGAAAATCCAGGAGATGAGAGCGAGAGGGGCCGTGTGCAAGCAGGTCTACAAGAGGGCCTAAGCCTGGGCCGGAACGACCGCCCCCCACTGCTAGAGAAGCCCGAGAGACGCCGAGAGGATGCGATGGAGACGCCCTTTCATTCATCCTTTCTTTCATTCCACTTGTCTCGTTAAATCTCTTCGGAGTGTGCTTGCTTTGACAAATGCTGTTCATGAAGGCTTGTTTTGATTCAGTTCCAGATGTAGATGTAGATCTTTGTCATATAGCGACCAATAACAAGCACAATAAAAAAGGATTTGTACGGAATAGACAAGGAGTGTAATGTGTTCATTGCAAGGAAATCTGACGATAAAACAGCGGAACGACAGAAAAAGGAAGGCAGGTAAGGGGGGCGAGGGATGCTGGGGAAGCTGCGCTAATGCAATCTTGGTTGACGAGTGCAGAATGTTTTCTCTATTGTCTGCTGCAGCTGTGGCCACAATGAAAGAAATGAATAGAATAAAGAGAGCCGAATAGGGTAATGCTAGTGGTGTCTGTATGCGGGGTGCACTACATGCACATGTGTATTTGTTGGCAGCAGAGGCGGGGTTGTTGCACATGTGCAAATTAAAGATAACATATAGCCACATATGCACATAAACACAATACGAGATATAAAAACGTTTGCAACACAGAAAGTAGTCAAAATTCTCAAACTTAACGATTCACGATGACTTGACGGGAAAGTTAAGAGATCATATATCCTTATTTTTTTATATATCCATCCATTATCTAACACTTAATCCCACTAGTTAGGGCTACGGGGGGGCTGGAGCCAATCCCAGCATCATTGGGTGAAGGTGGGGTACACCATGGACAGTTCGCCAGTCCATCGCATGGTCAACACACACTCACTCACACCTAAGGGCAATTTGGAGTGACCAATCAACCTATCATGCATGTCTTTGGACATGTGGGAGGAAACCCACTCAAACTCAACACAGAACGGAAATTGAACCCAAATCGTCTTGTTGTGAGGCGACAGTGCTAACCACTACATTTATATGTTTACATACCAACCTTTCTTCATCCCTCAGAATTGACCAGGTTGCTATTGTAATCGAGGCCTTAAGACATATGTAAATGTCCCATATTGGGACATTTAGGCAGCAGATTACTCAGTGATGTCAGAAAAAAACTAGTTTGGCCCAGTTAAATTTCATTGCCACAGTGAAACGCCATCAGTACCATGGCATGGTCAAATTTCTTCTCCCAGCCTGCTGCCCTGATGTTGGACGAGAGGGCTTGACTCACAATCTCCATTCTGGTTTATGCCAAAGCTGTTTGATGGTGTTGAGGTCAGGATTCTGTTTGGGCCAGTCCATTAATTGGTCACTCCACAGAATACATTTCTGCTGAAAAAGATTCCAAAGGAGGTGCCACTCCATCCAACACTCAGCATGGGGCTTGGTGCATGCAGCTGCCTGGCTATGGAGGGAAAAAAAACAAGTTTGGCCCAGTTAAACTTCATTGCCACAGTGAAACGCCATCAGTGCCATGGCCTGGTCAAATATCTTCTCCCAGCCTGCTGCCCTGATGTTGGACGACAAGGCTTGACTCACAATCTCCATTCTGGTTCATGCCAAAGCTGTTTGATGGTGTTGAGGTCGGGATTCTGTTCGGGCCAGTCAAGTTCCTCCATTAATTGGTCACTCCACAGAACACCTTTCCGCTGAAAAAGATTCCAAAGGAGGTGCAACTCCATCCAACACTCAGCATGGGGCTTGGTGCATGCAGCTGCCTGGCTATGGAGGAAAAAAAAAACAAGTTTGGCCCAGTTAAACTTTATTGCCACAGTAAAAAGACACAAATCTACTCCCAGTCTGCAACCAAGGCAAATTTCTTCTTGGTGCAAAGCTTCTCAGGCCAAGGCCCAGTTTAATTCTGCTGGTATGGTGCAAACGTCCCATGGTCCAGTCAAACTCTACTCCAAGTCTCCCAGCCTGGGCTACAGTCAAGCTCTGCAACCGCAGGGCAAAGTCACTCGGCCAGTAGCCCAGTCATGTTCCACATTCCTCATTCCTCATATTCCAATGTCCTTGGCCAGTCCAGTGCAGCAGTAAAACTCCCCTGCTATCATGTATGGACTTGCACTCCAGTTAATTTCTACCTCCACAATGTCAAGTCTGCCACTATAGTGAAAAGTCTACTAACACATGGCCCAGTTAAACTCTACCGACACCATGCAAAGCCACTTGGCCAGAGGTATCCTGGCCAAATTCCACTGAAAGTATCTCCACGACACAGTCAAACCCCACCATCATGATGCAAATTCCTTAGCCAGTCCAGTGCACCAATAAATAACCACTACTATCATGTATGATGGTCTTGCAGTCCAGTTAAACTCTCCTGACACACAGCCAAATTAAACTTTGCCACTGTGGTAAAAAAAACGTCCCTGCTTTAAGGTTTCCCGGCCCATGTCCAAGCCAGGTCCCACTGCAATGATGAAAAGTCTCCAAGTCCTTGGCCCAGTCAAACTCTGGCACCATGGTAAAAAGTCTCCTGACCCACGGATCAGTCACACTGTGTTACCACAAACGAACAAAAACCCGATGTAAAGTGGCAGCCAAGTATCACAGTAACCAAAACTCTTGTCAATAAGTACTTTATTTAGTCAATAAGCAGCCCGGGCCTTCTCCTTTCAAGTGTTTGACCTATTCAATGCTTACAGTTATCACTGTGCCTCCCAGCATCACATAGTTTTATGATTTCCCCCTCAAATCTGTCTGCAGTAACAACACACCATATCGCTTCACCATGAATGGATGGGGCTAAACTGCTGTTGTATAAATGAGCAATTCTAAATGGACTGCTTTCACAGCTTAGCTTCCATATATGTGTAGACTAGTATCATAAACTGTACGTTTTTGAATTATAACCATGTATATATAGTACATAAAATTCCTCTTTTTTGAAAAAGGAAAGGGAAATCTGTTTTTCAATGATATGGGCCCACTATATATGAAAATAACATGCAGTGAACAGTCTTTTCCAACAGCATATGTACATGCGGTACAAGTAATTCAAGAACATGTTCACACCAATTACAGCATCTATGCTCTTCACTCCACAATTACAAGAAAAGGGTAAGGATAAGGTTTTGCTGAGTGTTCAGCGGGGTGTAACAGACCTTGTGTGTGAACAACATGCAGTCATGGACTGTGAATAATCAATAACCCACACACTGTGCCATGCATTGAGTGCGGCCTCCGTTCTCTCTGCTTCTGCAGCAGGTGCCAAAACGAGGCTGCTTCGGCCATCTCTGGGACTTCACTGCCAAAGCAGGTCCTTGCAATTTACTGTGGAGGGATGCAGAGGCAGGCATTGCTTCTTTTTGAAATGATCTAACTGGAGCTCAAAATCTCTTTCGTGCTATTTTACATCCACAGCAGCCAAAACTGGGCTTTGCAGTCGCATTGAAATATACTGCAGATTGGTGGAATGTATCAGTACGGCACACACTGAATGCAGAGTGGCTCTCACTGGACTCCCTCCTGCTGCCAGGCTTTTCTGGGCTTTATTTGGCAATTAGGCTGTCTTTACGCCCACCGTCTCCAAAACTGAGCTAGAATGATTCGGATTACAGGCAATAAATGAATAGAAAAGAGCTTATGTCCAAGTGTTTGCAGTATTTCACAGCCAAGTACAAGGGGACTGCTTAAACTGGTGGACGTCCTTGTGAAGAGATGCCACTGCGAGAAATAACCAGTTGTTTACAAATCAGTCAACTGGTGCTGTTTCTGAATAGATACATAAGTCAAATAGTGGTTAAAGTGATAGTTCAGAGAAAAATCAAATGGTTTTCCAAGTAGCCCAAGTATACTCCATCAACCAAGTTTGGTTCTTAGGTTTTGTACTGGAGCCATGAGGCTGTTGTAGCTAACAAGTCATTTGACCTCTGCATTTAACCCACCCACATACACACATAGTAAGGGTCGTAAAATGTGTCCAGAGTGGTGGGCGGTCATATCAACTCCACCCGGGGTTAGGTGCCTGACTCAAGGGCACGCGACAGCAGTATATATATATATATATATGCAAATGAGAACATCTACATTGGAAAGCATTACCCGACCGATTAGCATCGGGCAATATGCCTTCCTAAATCATCCCACAGAACATCGAGCCAAGTTCTTAAAGAATCTCATATAGGCCTTCTCGTGTAGTCCATTTTTAGAGACAACAGTATCTTCTACAAGTGCCAGGCAAGATTTAAGATTTCCAAACTTACAAGTGCAGAACTAATGAATCAATGTTAAGACTAATAAGTTAATAAAAGCAAACTTTGGACACTGAATATCTTGGCTGATCATCTATAACTGGGATAAATGTGTTCATTTGATTTGCTTCTCAAGGGTACATGACTACGTGTTGGGATGTGTTCTGTATCAAGGTAGTCATTGGTCACTATAAAATAAAGCAACAACCGTATTCAACTGTACTAACCTCAGAAAAGCAAGTAGCTTCTTTCTGCTGGCCCCTTAGTGGCAAAGTGTAGGAACTTAAGTCTGTTGCCAGCACTGTTATGAAGCACAGGTAATCTACTTGTTAGGTCTGATGTTATAGCCAGGTTGAAACAATCCTTCAATCCACGTTAAGAAGTCTGGTCCAAACCTCTACTGAGCCAGCTGAGGCTCTTGTATTTTAGAATTCCACAGTGCTCTGATCCGTCTTGTTTCAATAGACCCAAATAGAATTTGCATGTCCAAAAAACTATTTAATTATCATTCTAGTGCTTTCCTGTGATGTGAGCAAGAATAGGAAATGGCTACAGATGATAAGTGAGTTACAATTCTTAAACAAATGAAGAAAAACAACTTTACCCTTAGTTAGCTATCGTAGCTATCTTTAGCACTCACCAACAAAAGCCAAAACCAGCTCTTTGTGGACGCCTTTGATGTGAACTATGGGGTATATAGGGATGAAGCTACATCTTTGTGTTTCAGTTGTAAGCCCTGTTTCTGTGCCAACCAGCCTTAGCTAACTATCTATGTCTTAGCAAGCTTAGCTGTTATTGTTAGCCCTTGCCCTAGCCAGGCAACTAGGGGAGTCCACAGAGGGCTAGTTTGACTTTTGCCAGTGGGTGCAAATGTAAGCTAGGTTAGCCAGTTAATATTAGCGTCCTCTGTTTGTTTATTATTATTTCTTACTTTATCAACTGTAGCCCTCATCACTTTCTCATCACAAAGAAAGTGCTAGAAAGACAATTGCACAGTCTTTTGGATTCCTTGGAGGTCTACTGTGCCTGTGTAATGGTTTTAGGCACTTGTTGATATTATTATATTTAAAAAGCTATTTCTTTTCCACACAGAAAGCTTTTTTTTAATATTAAAAAGGTATTCCTAAGGTAAGTAATGCTTTTACATACGTCAGTGTGTTTATTTAACCCTTTCCAAGCTTCTCCTTGTGGAAACCTCCAAGTATTAGTTTCAGTTCTCATCTAATACCTGCTTTGACTGCTAAGCACTTCATTTAGCTAAATCAAGATTACTGCTGAAGGAACTGAATACATTGTTCTTCACTTTGTTCTTCAAGCTGGAGCTCAAGATATGATCTACTTCTCTCACAATAAGACATTCATATTACGTTGTATTGTATGTGTGATGATTTACATCTGTTTTATTGATATCTGGTGTTCTTACTGGTGAAAATACATCTATTGATCAGATAAAGGCTTTTAAACAATCAACTTAGGTGCCTTACTTTTGCACAGTAGTGTATGCAAACAACAAGCATGCTGAAAAGATGAGAGTCTCAGCCAATGCAGTAGACGCTTGGACAAAATGTAGGGTCGATATGTTACATCTTAACAAGCATTTAGTACTGGTAACCTAAATTAAATAACATTGTAAACTCAGCAAAGAAGCTATTTTCTAATCTATTAGCCAGATTGCCAGAGCGCTGGTCTTATTAGCATCAGTACATGAGCTCCTGGGAGATTTCTGTTGTCAGAACAGCTTGTTCGTGCAACCACAGCACAAGACATTCATACGCAGTACTAGACAAGGTACAATCAGCCTGTTGTCTCTGCACAGGAGGTACAATGTGTGCATTATAATTCTAATGGACTAGAAAATGTATGGCAGCCTATTGGCCATCTCGCAGCTGTTGCGTTGTTGTACCTTATAATTTGGACGTACATTATAAAGGATGGAAAACGCTCAGTCCTGCACATGCACTGCTCTTATCGACCTAATTGGATTTTAAGACAGCGTGTGGGTATTTTGTCATGCATGAACAGTAATATCTGATCTCCGGTGGACTCGAGGCAGTAATTACACCTTTTGAAAATACAACACAAAGAAGTGGGTTCAAAACCCTTCATGGTAAATCAAAGAACAAAGCCAAAGGCGGGTCCTGAGTTCCACTGCGCTCTGCTGTTCAGTGTAATAAGTGTGAGGAAAGAGAAGGAATAAAGATTAAGAACTTTAGAGAACACTTTTCCTCGAAACCTTGCAAAACAAGCATATCTTCGCTGTCCAAAGAAACACATGTATCTTCATTTTTGTCGATTTTTATTTTCCTACATGATTTGAGCAAGACAGCTGCCGATTACACTGGGTGAAAATTTTATGATGATTAGATCAATAGAAATGCTCCAAAATAGCTTGGAAATATTTCTGGTTCCATTGACCTACATTAAAAGTAAAGACAGTTTTTTGTCTCTCCTGTAAAGTTGCCATTTTGGAGATTTTTCATTAGTATACTTGAATTGTATAGAAGATACTAAAGGAGGGATTTAATTTCATGTGTTCTATATATTTCTTGCGTATATATATATATATATATATATATATATATATATATATATATATATATATATATATATATATATATATATATATATATATATATAAAACACACCAGCGCTACATCAGTGTCACTGCAGTGCTGAGAATGACTTTGTCTACAATCAAGAGATGACTCTCACGAAAAGAAAGTCAAAAATAAACTTCTATGAATATAAAACTTCTATTTAGATGTTTGATTAAAAGATTAAAAGAACCAGTAGAACACTGATGTGCTCAAAGTAAAACATTATGATGAATGGAAAACACTTCTTCTCCATTCACCATAATGGCTTTTTTTGTTCAGTGTTACTCTCACTACAGACCTCCAGCCAGTAGTGAGGTACAGCCCAGCATCAGGCCTCTAGCCAATAGTGAGGTACAGCCCAGCATCAGGCCTCTAGCCAGTAGTGATGTACAGCCCAGCATCAGCTCCTATATGGTCAGTGCTCTAGACAATAGTGAGGTACAGCCCAGCATCAGGCCTCTAGCCAATAGTGAGGTACAGCCCAGCATCAGGCCTCTATCCAATAGTGATGTACAGCCCAGCATCAAGCCTCTAGCCAATAGTGAGGTAGAGCCCAGCATCAGACCTCCAGCCAGTAGTGAGGTAGAGCCCCGCATCAGACCTCCAGCCAGTAGTGAGGTAGAGCCCCGCATCAGACCTCCAGCCAGTAGTGAGGTAGAGCCCCGCATCAGGCCTGTAGCCAGTAGTGAGGTACAGCGCAGCATGGCTCCAGATACCTGTGACCACCTACCAGGACCTTATTGAGTCTCCCAGTCCATCTAGCAGCTGTCTGTGCTGCACACGGCGGTTCCTCTGGTCCGTTTGGGTGGTGAATCATTCTCAGCACTGCAGTGACACTGACATGGTGTGTTTGTGTTGTGCTGGTGTGAGTGGATCAGGCACAGAAGTGCTGCTACTGGAGTGTTTAAACACCTCAGTGTCACTGCTGGACAGAGAATCGTCCACCAACCAAAACTATCCATACAACAGTGTCCTGTGGGCATCGTCCTGCGACCACTGATGAAGGACGAGAGGTGGTGGTCCTGTGGCGGTCCTGATCATTAAAGAACAGAGTAATAAAGTATGAAGTGCTCCTAGAGGGTCAGTGGAGCTGATATAATGGACAGTGAGTGGAGATATAAGGAGGTGTACCTAATAAAGTGTCAGGTTGGTGTAGGTGGATGGATACTGATTCTGAACACTGAACTGAAACTGCTGGATGAATGAATTCTATGGCTCCTTTAATGTTTCTCAGAGAGTCTCTATGGATGGTGTTCTGTGAGGTGATGAAATGAAGCTACAGCGAGTTGTCAGTCTGATTCACATGAACTGCTCAAACTACACTCATTTACCAGCAGAGACCTTCACAGAGTGTTCAACATTCCACAGTGATGTCACAACAGAGGCCGCGTGATGTCATAAAGCTGAAGAGGTACGACGTTCCGCGCGTCTCGGCGTCAGATCAGTCTGTGCTGAAGCGTGGAAGAAGAGAGAAGACAAAATGAGCTGGAGAAAGTTTTGGTGTTGTGAAGGAGGAGATTCAGAGAGTGAGAGAGAGGAGGAGCACAGGAGGACAGAGGGAGCACAGATAGAGAAGAAAGAGAGAGGAAAGAGGAGGAGCAGAGGGAAAAAGTGGAGGAAGGAGGAGGAGGAGAGGGAGACTCCAATAGAGGAGAGCAAGACTGTGCTGATGGAGGAAGCCGAGACAGAGCCGGTGGACATCAGCACAGACACTGAGCAGCTTCTGAGTGAGTAGATGAGTCGACGTCACTATAATTAACAGTAGTTACTGAACAAGTCAGTGATTATCAGTACATACTGAATAAATCAGAACAGTTACTGAATAATCACTGAATAATTCACTGTAGACACTAAATTCAGAGTAATATGTGAATAAATCACAGCAGATAATTAATAATTCATACTAATCACTGAATAAATCAGAGTACAGCACTGGATACACTCTCCTTTAGTGTAGGGGCGGGACTTAACCAATTTCAACAACTCTGGTGGTTCACCAGTCAGAAGAGAGTGGGGGAACTGACCAATCAGAGCAGGGTTAATGATAATGTTAGGTAGGCTTAATGTTAATGTTAGGTAGGGTTAAGTGTAGGGTTAATGTTAATGTTAGGTAGTGTTAAGTGTAGGGTTAATGTTAATGTTAGGAACTGTTAAGTGTAGGGTTAATGTTAATGTTAGGTAGTGTTAAGTGTAGGGTTAATATTAGTGTTAGGTAGTGTTAAGTGTAGGGTTAATGTTAATGTTAGGTAGTGTTAAGTGTAGGGTTAATGTTAATGTTAGGAACTGTTAAGTGTAGGGTTAATGTTAATGTTAGGTAGGGTTAAGTGTAGGGTTAATGTTAGGTAGGGTTAAGTGTGGGGTTAATGTTAATGTTAGGTAGTGTTAAGTGTAGGGTTAATGTTAATGTTAGGTAGTGTTAAGTGTAGGGTTAATGTTAATGTTAGGAACTGTTAAGTGTAGGGTTAATGTTAATGTTAGGTAGGGTTAAGTGTAGGGTTAATGTTAGGTAGGGTTAAGTGTGGGGTTAATGTTAATGTTAGGTAGGGTTAAGTGTAGGGTTAATGTTAAGGTTACTCTGTGTTAGTTGTGGTGTATGTATTTTATTTATTAATATTATTTAATATTTAATAAAAACAGGAATTTAACTGAATATAAACTCTAATCTGTCTAAATGATTGAATTCTAAATTAAATAGGCGTCAATACCGAGACGGCGACAGAGCTGCTGGAGTTTGAAGATGCTGGACCACCCTCTAGCACCCCTCTGGGTGAGTAGGGGAACCTGTTATCATGATGAGCATCATTCTATCTCTACATTAACAGAACAAATGCTGATATTATTCATTCTGATATGAATATTAAAGCAGGAGAACTGAGAGCTCCTGGGACCAGTGAGCTCCTGGAGATCCTGCAGAGGGACGTTGCTGGAGGAGCTGTGGTGGACCAGCATCTGGGTGAGTAAAAGAATCAAATGATGGATATTTTGATAACGACCCAGCTGGACAGATGTTGATATTTATTGATGTTCAAACAGAAGAGAAGACCTGTGAGCACACTGAGGAGGAGACCAGATCACAATCGCTGCTGGAGGAACCTCCAACCTCCAGCACATCTCTGGGTGAGCAGAACAACCTATTAGCATCATGCTAACTCTGAATTGTACAGCATTGAAGAACATTACCAGAACAAACCGGCTGCTGTTGGACCACTCCAGCATGCAATTCAGTCCTGTTGATGTAACAATTGAACAAGTTAATGAAGACCACCTGAACTCCATCAGGCAATAGTTAAGATTTGGTGATGTCATCATTTTCTGACTTGACAAGGACCATCAGAACTGACCAAAACCTTACTGAACATCTGCTGATCTTCTTAGAATCTGACTCAGGAGGAGCTCCGGTCTTAGAGACGGTTGAGGACACAGGGGTAGAGCCTCTAGCTCCTAAGACCCTGTGGTCCTCCCTTGTGAATGACCCTGTCCAGTCCTTCGGTAAGTAACGGAAATGACCTGTGGAAATATATCAAGTATGAAAGTAACACACCTTGACGACTGACAGTGTTTATTAATGTGAAAGACGAACAGGAGATGATGACCGTGGTCAGGGTGGTCTCTGCAGCAGAGGCGTTCAGGTACCTGAAGGAGAACCTGAAGGAACCTGACCTGCAGGACCTCGAGTTCCCTCCGGGTGAGTAAAAGAAGGACTCACTACAAAAACTACATTCAGAAAAAATCAGAAACATTAATATCTTAATATCTCTCAACATCTCACTCTCACTGAATATCTTCTACAAACAACAGCGAACAACACCAACGCCGTGCTCGAGGCCGCCTGCCAGGTTGTTCACACTCTGCTGCGGAGACTATCGTCCTCACCTGACCAGCACCTGAGTGAGTAAAGCACATAAACACTAAATATTAAAGATGATACTGAACACTTCACAGACAACATGTCCATGTGGGGCCCGTATGGTTATTATCTGGCCTGTATGAGTTTCACGTGTGCTTGTAGGCGCCTTATGATTGGTGATACATGGAGCCCTGCTGGGTTTTAACGTTTGTGCCCCATTTGGGTTACAGTTGGGAGCCCCACTTAGGCTAGTGTTGGGGCAACAGTTATGGGACTGTTCACATGGTCGATTGTTCACATGGGCCCATCTTGCAGTCCAGATCGGCCCAAGTTATTGGTCCACACTGAGAAACACACACAGGGCCCATATGAAGGCAATGGACAAAACTTTGTGGGGCCCCAACCAGGTTGCCCAAAGTGGACCCAATCGACAGCTCCATCTGTGACCCATGTGGGGTCCACATGGACATGTTGGCTGGGTCAGTAGATCTTAAAGAAGAAATATCAGATCTGCTGATACTCAGAGCTTCAATATCAGGATCAGCATCTTCACCAGGTTCTGTGATGATGTAGCAGCTGAACATCTGCTGATGTTTATTTCTATTAAATTAGTCAACAAGGTGCTGAGAGTCATGCAGACAGTTCCTGAGTATGCTGAACTTGGATCGCTGGTAAAGAAACATCTGGACAGCATCCGAGGCCCCCTCAGCACAGCTCTGGGTGAGTAACTGAACCCAGAACCTTCTCTGACACCAGGGCAGCAGAATGAACTAGGCTGGCGTTGGTCCATTCCAGCAGATAGAACGATATCAGTTGACGATGACCACTCATGCATCATTTGGTCATGTGACTTGATGATCAGAACCCACCATAATATGACTGAACATCTGCTGATCCTTTCAGATTCAGGAACTGATCTACAGCTTGAGGTGGGGGTGGATGCAGAGGTGGAGACCCTGCAGAAGATCTTCTTCCCCCACCTCGATGCGACATATACTCAGTTTGGTAAGTACCGGAAACACTCAGTGCAAATATATGAAGAGTGAAAACGATGCAGTTGGAAAACTGACAGTGTGTATCGATGTGAATCCAGTGGACGAGATGTTGACGGGGCTAATGGTCCAGCTGGCTGCCGACGCCCTGATCTACATCCGGAGAGTGAGCGGAGAACCTCCAGGTGAGTCATCATGATAACACTCAGGTAAAAGTAGGAATCATGTTTAATGTTAACATTAAGCTGTTTTCATTCATTCTTTCTAAATGAACTAGTGAGTAACAACATCAACTCCAGGACAGCCATCGTCTTATCATCTTTGGACATTCTCCTGGAGGAACTCGTCTCAGAGAGGGACCAGGATCTGAGTGAGTAAAGCAAACGAGCACCAGAAACTATAGATGGAGCCCATGTGGTAACAGCTGGTGGTCTCAGACTGATATGAGCAGAAAGAGCTGATCATCTTTAGAGCTTAAGAAGTAGTAACATCAGATCAGCTGATCCTCAAGTCTTCAATATCAGGATCACCATCTTTACTAGGTTCTGTGATGAAGACTCAGCTGAACAACTGCTAATATTTATTTCTATTAAATCAGTTCACGACTTTCTCCACCTAATGTCCTCCGCTCCCGACTATGAGGACATCGTGGAGCAGCTGGCGTCCATGCTGGACCACGCCAGGCTTTACTACTGTGGATGTCTGGGTGAGTAGAAGAACCTAGTAGCTTGATGATCATCATAATAACTGTGAAAGTCTGAAGAACTGCTAATGTTTCATCAGGATTTATTAGTTAGTTATTAATATTCATCTGAACTCATACTAATTCTGCTCGGGCTCGTTTTACGAGAAGACACTGAGTCCAGTTTGTATGTGAGCAACACAAACACCATAGTCAGGTCCAACCACAGTGATGGATCTGGACAGCTGTTGATGTTTCTTCATGTTACAGCACGAGACCAGACTGAGAAGGTAGAGGAAGCTGGGGCTCCGGCAGAATCTCCCAAACATCATCTGAAGAGGACGGCTTGTAACATTCAGCCGCCTCAGCAGCCTCAGAAGCCTCAGCAGCCTCAGCAGCCTCAGTCGTCTCAGGGTGAGTAAAGAAAACAGGTCTCAGATTGTGTTTACATGAACATACACTCCTACAAATAAAGGTACCTCCTCAGATCTTGGGTTGGATACGCAGCTCTAGAGATAAACTTTCACTGGTAGTGGAGCTTCTACAAGGTTCTTCATGCTCACACATCTGTTTTACATAGAAGCTTCCATTAGACTGTTCTTCAGGAGACCAGAAGTTCTTCTTCTACAGTAACTACACACTGACACTAACATGAGTGTAACTGCATTTGTAGTTCACAGAGTGAACAGAGACTGTCCTGGGTTCTGTCCTCCGCGTCCACGGACTGAGAACCTACAGGGGCCGAGACACCAGGCCACAGTAGAGTGGACGCAGCAGCACCCAGGACAGAGAAGACATCCAAGAGTGCCGAGACACCCGCTGAAGGAGGAGGCCGCTGATCAGAGGTGGCACAAAACCCACCGACCCGGACCCCAGACAGAGACCCCAAACCCAAAAGGAGCCTGTCGCCGTACTAGCGATGAATGCGCTCCTCCACGAGGAGAGGGAGAGGGTTCTGGAGGAGGACGGAGACGTGGAGGAAGACGGAGGCGGACGAGACCTGTGTGGTGGCAACATGATGATAGAAGTTAATCATGAAAACATCAAAGCCACATTCACAGATCACCCCCACGTCCTAAAATCACTCCATGTCCTAAAATCACCCCCAACCTTCAAATATCATCCCAGCCTCTTAAAATAACCTCAACCCTTCTTCATAAAATCACCCCAACGACCTACAATCAAACCAACATCCTGAAATCAACCCAACGTCCTGAAATCAACCCAACGTCCTGAAATCAACCCCAACCTTCAAATATCATCCCAGCCTCTTAAAATAACCCAAACCTCTGAATATCACCCCTTCTTCCTAAAATCACCCCAACGACCTACAATCAAACCAACATCCTGCAATCAAACCAGCATCCTGAAATCAACCCAAAGTCCCACAATCACCCCAACGTCCTGCAATCAAACCAGCATCCTGAAATCAACCCAACGTCCTGAAATCAACCCAACGTCCTGAAATCACCCCAACGTCTGTAAATTAACCCGACGTGCTACAATCACCCCAACCATCTCTCCCCACACCAGCAAATATAAAAATAATACAAAAAAGTTGGCTACAACTCTTTATTTATTAGTGTAATACAGTGTTCAGGTATGTTACTGAACGTTCTGCTGAGAGTCTACAGGCTTTATTAGTGTAAGACAGTGTTCAGGTATGTTACTGAACGTTCTGTTGAGAGTCTACAGGCTTTATTAGTGTAATACAGTGTTCAGGTATGTTACTGAACGTTCTGCTGAGAGTCTACAGGCTTTATTAGTGTAATACAGTGTTCAGGTATGTTACTGAACGTTCTGCTGAGAGTCTACAGGCTTTATTAGTGTACTACAGTGTTCAGGTATGTTACTGAACGTTCTGCTGAGAGTCTACAGGCTTTATTAGTGTAATACAGTGTTCAGGTATGTTACTGAACGTTCTGCTGAGAGTCTACAGGCTTTATTAGTGTAATACAGTGTTCAGGTATGTTACTGAACGTTCTGCTGAGAGTCTACAGGCTTTATTAGTGTAATACAGTGTTCAGGTATGTTACTGAACGTTCTGCTGAGAGTCTACAGGCTTTATTAGTGTAGTACAGTGTTCAGGTATGATACTGAACGTTCTGCTGAGAGTCTAGAATGTTTAGGTTCTAGAGAAATGAATGAAAGTGAAACAGGTGATAAACAGAATCAAACAATTTCAATTGAAAATGATCTTCAAGAAAGCTCAGAAATAACATCGGTGAGAAATAGAGACCCGGACAAGCAACACACGCACCACACAACAGTTCTGCAAGAGGAGAACTGATTCTTCTCCACAGAGCAGCACCATTTCAAACCAGTAAAACTATTAAAGACCCAGCTGGAAGATATATCATTGGTCATTGTGATGGGGTCAGTGAGTCTACCCCATCACCAGGT
This sequence comes from Megaleporinus macrocephalus, assembly GCA_021613375.1. NCBI lineage: Eukaryota > Metazoa > Chordata > Actinopteri > Characiformes > Anostomidae > Megaleporinus > Megaleporinus macrocephalus. Next base: position 45,155,235 of record CM038708.1, read on the forward strand.
TTGTGAAGGGACGCTGGGGCATGCAATATATATGCAATATAAAACCTAGCTAATTCTAATGAGAGGCAAAGTGTACACAGGTATTACCTGTGACCGAGTCTTTAGTTCGGGTCCTTAGGGGAATGCGGGCGCCTTCCAGGGCTTCCCTTATACCGACCGGCCGGTAGAGCCCACGACCTTGTGTAGAAGGGCGGAGGTGAGATCTGGAAGCTATGGGAAAGGATGAAAGAAGGGTTAATGAGAGAGTATATACTTACCGGTAGATGTGATTGTGTATTGTATGGTATGTATGTAATGTCTGTTGTATTTGGTTTGTTTGTTTATTTGTTTGTTTATTTGTTATTGTACCTCCAGCCCTGCAGAATGGTAGTGTAATATGTGGATGGGGCTTGTTGGGTCTATAGCTGAAGCTATGTAAAGTCTCTGAGTTTGGTTAGACTCTAGACTTTCATTTCCTTCTTTCTCAGTTTTTCTTTTCTCCTTTTCTTCACGTGTCGGCCGATTCTGCTAATAAATATCACTGACTGTGTAAATCCTATCATCGGAGTCTGGTCTGATCCTTGTGGGGTGGAACCGGCCCTTGTGAACGGAGCCAGGCTGTGAGATATTATGTCCCTCACCTTAAACTTAGTAAGTGTGTACAGTTCAAACGAGGACAATCCCAACTTCTTTGAGAATCTTTCTCTCACATTATCCACTTTGCAGGGTGCTTTTACTTTTGGAGGAGATTCAATTGTACCCTGAACCCTGCATTGGAGCGCTCCACAGGACGTGATACTTTCAAACTGCAGACTAGAAATATACTCATACAACAAATTGAAGATATACATTTGGTTGAAGTGTGGAGAGAATGAAATTCCAATAAAAGAGAATATTCTTCTTATTCAAGTTTTGGTATCTCGCTCACGTATTGACTACTTTTTTATCTCAAGAGAACATTTAAGAAAATTTATAACTGTTGCCATAGTAATAAGTGATCCCGTCCTCCAACTGGGCGATTTTAAGTGAGGAGACTAAAAGATCCCGGCTTTGTTCCATTTGTAGAAAGTGCAGTAGATAGCTATTTCACAATCAATCCAGATTAAACTAGTTCTAGTGTAAGATATAAGATATTAGCAGTGCACTGGTTTCTGCAGCTTCATTAATAACATTGTATATAGACATGAGAATTTCCTTCTCTGTACATTAACATTAACACAATTGAACATATATCACTTGTCACGGTGAGAGCAGGAATAAGGGAAGCAGTGGACACATACGCAGGCTTGTGTAGGACAAGATACTTTACTTAAACGAACAGACGGAATACAAACTGGGTCACCATAACACATAACAACGAAGGACAAAAACTGAGGGCAGACAGAAGGTATAAATAACACTGGGTAACGAGAGGGAGCAGGTGAACAGACTGATACAAAATGTCAAACCAGTGAGACAGGTGGGACTACAGCAAAAACAATGAACACGTGACCAAAACAAACACCACGCGGACATGACAGAACGTAAACAGAGGCACGTGTACGGGCAGGTGTGACAGTACCTCCCCAAGGCGAGACACCGGAGAGCCAAATCAAACCAAACCCAGGAGCCGCCCCAGAGGAGGGCCAGGACAAAGACAGGACAGAAACGGACAGACCGACAGACACAGACCGGGAAAAAAATGGACAGACAGACAGAGTCCAGGACCAGACAGACAGGAACAGTTAGACAGACCGGAAGAACGGACGGACCAGGACCAGACAGACAGGAACAAGAACGGAAAAACCCAAAGGGGGACAGGCACAGAAACGGGAACAAAGACCAGGGACGAGGACGAACAATGACACGAACAGGGGGGAAGTCGACGAGACGACACAGGAGGAGGACGACGAGCAGACAACGGAGGAGACTGACGAGACGGAACGGGAGGAGACCCACACGAGGACAAAGTAAAACAGACCACGACAAAACACGAGACAACAGACCAAGAAGGGGACAGGGCAGAGGGCAAGGCACAAAAACAGGAACAAACAAAACCACAGGGACACGAACACCAGCAAAAACAGAGACAGTGACAACGACTAACGGAACAGGGACACAAACAGGAACAAAACAGGGCACGGGTTCAGGAGTAGCCCGAGGCGTGGGTTCAGGAGCTCGCCTGAGCTATCGGAGCGATTCCGAGCTGGGGGAGCCTCCGGTGCGCGCCCGCGACGCTGGGTCTTCCTCTGGCGTGGCTGCTCTGAGTAACAGCACCGTACCAGTTCCGTGGTCACAGGCCAGTCTCTGACGAGCCTCCACGTAGGTCCAGCCTCCCTTCTCCCTGGAGCCCTCGAGGCCTGTGGACTCGCCGACCTGCCTGAGCACTCACCTCCTGTCGTCTGAACTCACCCCTGGCGTCTCCCCAAACTGTGAGGTAGGTGTGGCCACTGGACACTATGTTTGGGCTCGCTCCCTCAAGCGAGCGTTCTCCCCGGTTCCCGCCGCTCCTCAAGTAACTCTAGAGACTAGTGAATATAAACTGTGTTCTTACGCTCCCCCCGGGAACAGAAGGAGTGGTGTAACCCCCCACAGGGGTCCTCTCCTGGCGAGCTCCGGAACGACACAAGGACTAACCTCTGTTAGTTTGAACTGTTCAGACAGGCCTAGCTCCTGGTTCTCTCTCCAGCACTCAGGAAGCTCTCCTGTCACCCACCGCTCAGACAGGAGAACCACTCCTGGGGTCCTCGAGGCTTAGTGGCTACCAACAGCGGCTACCCCGACACTCACCATCTCACCTGCTCCAGTAGCCGATCCCCCTGGCTGCCTTGGACTCCAGCTCACCTGCTCTCCCGGGACTTTCCCATCTGTGGACTCAGCTCTGAGCTCTGTGTTCACATTTCATAGACTCCCCTTGTTTGAGTTAATAAAGCCTAGCATATGGATCAGACCCTCATGTCCCAGTCTGATTGGTTACTCTTAGTTATTACCCAGAGTTTAAATAACTCTGTTAGACTGTCCTCTACCTGTCCCTTCAGTAAACATGGTCTCCTCGGGATCATCAGTAGCGTGAGGAGGTGTTAGCTGCTCTGACGCTATAAAAACATTCCATTACTGAGTTCAGCTATTAATACACTACTCTTCTAAACTCTGTTTATTATTTTCAGTTTAAACTGGATATGTGTGATTAATGGTGTGAACTGGGCTCTACAACTTAAACTACGCTAAGCTGTCATTGCTAACATTGCACATTAGTCTTAAGACTGATTTAAACTGGCTCTACGTGTGGAAATATCTGTCCACAGTCTTCTCTGCGTCAGCTCCGTTTACATGCTTGTTAAGCAGCTGTGGATTTTAAATTGAAGTTCTAGCGTTAAAGGTGTTACAGAGTGAGGAGAGTCTAGAATCTGGGAAGGAAGTTTGTTTATGGTATTTTTAAAGCTATGGAAATTCAGGGAGGAAGCTTATTTACAACATTCATGACATTTAAGCTTTATATAATTCTATTTGTATCAAGAATATACCAATGACTCCAGATCAGTGAGTGCAATCTAACTTAGGTTGAAGTTGTAAGGGAAGTCTGTCAAGAGATGCTAACTTATCCTTGAACTTACATTGAACCCAGCAGATAAGAGGAAACCCTCATAAGCTGTTTTAAGGTATGTTGGAGATAATGGTGTCCGGTGCTGAGGTATGATGTCATGAAGTTTAATTATATAAGTCACAAATAACTCCTGGTTAGGATCTAATGGTACTTTCCATGGGTAAGGAGGTGTGAGAGGGGAGGGGGGGTTTGGAGTGCCCCCAATAAGGGTATGAAGGTGATAATATCTGTATGTTTGGTGGGAGTGTTTCTGTTGGTCTGTATTGATGATGGAATCTCTTCATCTTGGAAGATGAAATAAAGGAACCTGCTTTTTCTATTCAGTGAGGTTTCCGGTGGTCTCTTTTTAGGATCTGCTCCGGTCGGTTCAGTTTAGCTCTGTAAATAGCTTTTTGTTCAAATATATGTCTAAGGATCGACACAACACCTCCAGTAGAGGGCAGTATGGAGTGAATCAAACATGGTGGCGGTGGATGAGCTCGTAGTTGAGCATGACATGGTTAAAATGTCTAACCAACCCGTAACCAATCTTCAAAAAGTCCCGCCGTCTCTTCTTCACTGTGTTCATATGGAAGTGGTCGCGTCCTGCACCGCCCCCTACGCTCTGCAGCGGTATTGCTCCATCCCGTCCGTGTCCGTTTCTTTCTGAAAACGTAAACAAATTGAACACAAAGTGTGGACAGAGTTTAACGTTGAGTACAAACGAGTCTTTACACTGACAATAAAAACGTATCTCCATTTCTCTGTTTAGCGTCTGCAGCTGGACTCTGTCCTCCAGAAAACAGGTCTGCTCATTTCACACATTCTTCCAACACCTTTCTTTTTAACCTGTCCTGTTCAGCTTCACCTGCTCTCTCTGCCCTCCGTCACCACCGACTGACGCTCGGCGCTATTCTGCTGCTATATCCTCGTAAGACCTGCTAATTCATTTTTGTCCTTTATAGGGGACATGAGTCTCCAAATAATATTTCAAAATCTAAATAAGCTACCATGCTAAAACCTGTAGTGTCATGTAGAGGACATCCTGGTCTCTCCAGTGATGTATGATGTGTTTGGGTGGGTCATTCACAACAGAAGTTCTGCCTTTTTAAATATGGCCGCCTCTCAGTAACCACGTTTTATGGGAGTGAGAGAGACAAGCTATAAAATAATATACATTTATTATGTTTCTAAAACCTAGAATTGATATTTTTTAGGTATAAAACTGTTGTAGCTAGTAGCTAGTCAAAGTATTTTTTTATTGATATGCAGAAATATTTAACTACCTAACAGCATACTTTTTTGATGTCCTTTGTAGTGGACGTTGGGACTAAATCTGGTTTTATATGAAATTAATGATGTCACAGGTGACAGGAATTTGACTAAGTCAGAGAAAATCTTGCAACATGTAAACATGTAAATTTATCACTAATTTATTTTTAATTATTACTAATTTAATTTATTCCTAATTTATTAGAAAATGTTACATAATTGTACATTTAAAAATAGAACAGTAAAATGAAATGGACTGTAAGAGAAGTTGGGTACTACGTGTGGAAAGTGTGGAACTTTGGTTGAGGGTTTTTAGTGATTAACACAGGTTTAGCTAATGTTCCTAAAAACTTTGGACTGGGTTATAATAGTTTCTGTTTCTGTTCATATACAGTATATTTGAAATATTTCTAATACTGACTAAAGTGGAAATGGTATAATAAAGAAAAACAATGTTTGTTTTCATTTACTTTATTTTCTAGGATTGAGTTGGTGCTGATGATGTAGGTGGGTTTTTGGACTCATGAAGAACAAAAAACAAGAAATACGATCAACAACGTCCTGATGTCCACTATAAAGGACATTCTATATACTAAATACTGTGGCATGTGTTTTGTCTAGTAGACTAATTTTATGTTGAAATTACTGAAATTCTCAGACTTTAATTTTTCGGGGTCTCAGGAGGATATTTCATTTTACCGCTACAGAAAAGACCACTCGTGGGCCCAACCAACTTAAACATTGGGGGGAAGAATTCCCTCAGATGGTAGAACCCATCTAATCCGTCACGTCCACACTTGTAGGCTCCTCGCACGCTGGGACATGAAGAACCACCGATTATGGACACAGCAAGCTTTGTTGGATCGAGGCTCGCCATTCGCCGGGAGCCTTTTCAGCAGCGTGCTCCGGAGTCTCCCCCCGCTCTGAATCCCCCTCTGGGGGACACAACCTTTGGTTGGGTCCCCTCTGAGCCTTCTGGAAGGTAGGGGATCAGGGAAGGGTGGTTAGTCTCTGGTTTGTATCGACTGTGTCTCTTGTTCCTGCCCCAGTTCCCAATCCAGTCCTGTCCCCTGTTCCTGTTGGGTGTTCGTCCCTGTTACTGTTTTTGTTCCAGTTCCTGTCTCCGTCTGTGTCCCTGTTCCGGTCATTGGTCTGTCTGTCCCTGTTCCTGTCCGTCTGTCCCTCCCTGGCCCAGTAACTGTTTCCGTTCCTGTCCCTCTGTCTGTGTTGCCCCAGTTCACAGTTCCGTCCCCAGTCCAGTTTCCCGTCTTGTCCAGTGTCCGTTGCCCTGTCTACTCTGGTGTTTGTCTCACGTTCTGTCTGTCCTCAGTTCCCTGTCCTATGCCTTGTCTAGTCTTGTCCCTGTTTTGTTTTCAGTGGAACACAAGCTCCTGTACTTTGATGAAGCTGCAGATGAAGGAACATCCTGGAACTCCGTGCCATCGTCAGTGTCTCTGGGCAGCAGGGTGGCATCATCATGATGTGTGCAGTTGTTAGCCAGAACATTGTTGTTCATCCTGATGCCACTCTTGGTCCCTACAACACTTACCACCTCATCACCTTCCTCAACACACTACCCAACAAACTCCTTCCCTTCACCAGTGGAACCAGAGCTGTCCGGGTTTGGTGTCGTCTGGTACGAAGTAAGTTCCCACCGGGTTACTCAAGTAGTGAACTGGTTTACTGAACATCCACAGGTTGTTGTTCACCTGCCACCAGACCCTCTGTTCCTCTATCCCAGAGGTCACTAATAGTCAGACCCAGTGTGAACCCAAACTGATAAACTACTGAAAACTGACTGTTTATTTTAAGAGGTGGAACTTTTCATGTCTTTACGGTATACGGGCTTTGCGGCACAGTAACCTCACAGACCAATCACGTGTGTAGTAAAATCACAAACGCTCCTCAGCCAATCAGGTCTGTGCAGATTCGGGAGTGCGGCGCACACACAGGCGAGAAGCAGCAGTCGGAGACAGAGATGTTCATACTTCACACAGACAGCTCCAAACCAACATCTCATATGTTCTGAGACCTCATATCCATCCATCCCTCTATTATCTTCCTCTTTATCCCGCTAGTCCGGGTCACGGGGGACCGGCTGGAGCCAATCCCAGCGTCATCGGGCGAAGGCGGGGTACACCATGGACAGCATGGCCAACACACACTCACGCACACTCTCACACCTACGTTCAGTTTGGAGTGAGGATCCTAACATGCATGTGTTTGGACTGTGGGAGGAAACCCACTCAAGCACGGGGAGAACATACACACTCCACACAGAACGTTCCGGATATCTCATATGAGTGTGAGAATGGTCCTAACACAGTTTCAGTCCAAGTTTAAAGTCCTAGCTGGACCTCCAAGAACTCACTCCTCTCACTGAACAAGAGAAATTGTGGAGGAACACAAGAGAGAGATAAACTGTTAAGACGTGAAAGTCAGTTAACAAGACTAAATATTTTATTTACTATTTATTATAAATAAAAACTTATTGATAAACTTTTTTTCAAAATCATTTTAAATGTAGATCTTGTTTTTACCTAAAATAATGGAAGCATTAATTCAGTTCAGCGTTTAATCAGTAAATATACTGAAATATACTGAACGGTATGTGTGATGTGTTGGTGTTTCAGTAGCTGATGGTATAAGATGCTGATACTAGACTACTTCAGTAAACAGGATACACCACTGAATCAGAACACACGTTAGAGATGATGACGGTCCAGTTTTGGTTGGTGGACGATTCTCAGTCCAGCACTGACACTGAGGAGGTGTTTAAACACTCCAGCAGCAGTACTGTTGTGTCTGATCCCCTCACACCAGCACAACACACACTACTAACACACCACCACCACGTCAGTGTCACTGGAGGGCTGAGAATTACCCACCTCCCTAATAGTATCTGCTCTGTGGTGCTCCTGTGGGGGTCCTGACCATTAAAAAACAGAGTAATAAAGTATGAAGTGCTCCTATAGGGTCAGTGGAGCTGATATAATGGACAGTGAGTGGAGATAGAAGGAGGTGTACCTAATAAAGTGTCAGGTTGGTGTAGGTGAATGAATACTGATTCTGAACACTGAACTGAAACTGCTGGATGAAGGAATTCTATGGCTCCTTTAATGTTTCTCAGAGAGTCTCTATGGATGGTGTTGTGTGAGGTGATGAAATGAAGCTACAGCGAGTTGTCAGTCTGATTCACATGAACTGCTCAAACTACACTCATTTACCAGCAGAGACCTTCACAGAGTGTTCAACATTCCACTGTGATGTCACAACAGAGGCCGCGTGACGTCATAAAGGTGAAGAGGTACGACGTTCCGCGCGTCTCAGCGTCAGATCAGTCTGTGCTGAAGCGTGGAAGAAGAGAGAAGACAAAATGAGCTGGAGAAAGTTTTGGTGTTGTGGAGGAGGAGATTCAGAGAGTGAGAGAGAGGAGGAGCACAGGAGGAGAGAGGGAGCACAGATAGAGAAGAAAGAGAGAGGAAAGAGGAGGAGCAGAGGGAAAAAGTGGAGGAAGGAGGAGGAGGAGAGGGAGACTCCAATAAAGGAGAGCAAGACTGTGCTGATGGAGGAAGCCGAGACAGAGCCGGTGGACATCAGCACACACACTGAGCAGCTTCTGAGTGAGTAGATGAGTCGACGTCACTATAATTAACAGTAGTTACTGAACAAGTCAGTGATTGTCAGTACATACTGAATAAATCAGAACAGTTACTGAATAATCACTGAATAATTCACTGTAGACACTAAATTCAGAGTAATATGTGAATAAATCACAGCAGATACTTAATAATTCATACTAATCACTGAATAAATCAGAGTACAGCGCTGGATACACTCTCCTTTAGTGTAGGGGCGGGACTTAACCAATTTCAACAACTCTGGTGGTTCACCAGTCAGAAGAGAGTGGGGGAACTGACCAATCAGAGGAGGGTTAATGTTAATGTTAGGAAGGGTTAAGTATAGGGTTAATTTTAATGTTAGGTAGGGTTAAGTGTAGGGTTAATGTTAATGTTAGGTAATGTTAAGTGTAGGGTTAATGTTAAGTAGGGTTAATTGTAGTGTTAATGTTAAGGTTAGGTAGGGTTAAGTGTAGTGTTAATATTAATGTTAGGTAGGGTTAAGTGTAGGGTTAATGTGAATGTTAGGTAGGGTTAAATGTAGGGTTAATGTGAATGTTAGGGAGGGTTAAGGGTAGGGTTAATCTTAATGTTAGGTAGGGTTAAGTGTAGGGTTAATGTTAATGTTAGTTAGGGTTAAGTGTAGGGTTAATATTAATGTTACGTAGGGTTAAGGGTAGGGTTAATGTTAGGTAGGGTTAATGTTAATGATAGGTAGGGTTAAGTGTAGGGTTAATGTTAATGTTAGGTAGGGTTAAGTGTAGGGTTAATGTTAATGTTAGGTAGGGTTAAGTGTAGGGTTAATGTTAATGTTACTCTGTGTTAGTTGTGGTGTATGTATTTTATTTATTAATTATTATTTAATATTTAATAAAAACAGGAATTTAACTGAATATAAACTCTAATCTGTCTAAATGATTGAATTTTAAATTAAATAGGCGTCAATACTGAGACGTTGACCGAGCTGCTGGAGTCAGAAGATGCTGGACCACCCTCTAGCACCCCTCTGGGTGAGTAGGAGAACCTGTTATCATGATGAACATCATTCTATCTCTACATTAACAGAACAAATGCTGACATTATTAATTCTGATATGAATATTAAAGCAGGAGAACTGAGAGCTCCTGGGACCAGTGAGCTCCTGGTGATCCTGCCGAGGGACGTTGCTGGAGGAGCTGTGGTGGACCAGCATCTGGGTGAGTAAAAGAATCAGACATTGGATATTATGATAACAACCCAGCTGGACAGATGTTGATATTTATTGATGTTCAAACAGAAGACCAGACCAGCGAGCACACTGAGGAGGAGACCAGATCACAAACGCTGCTGGAGGAACCTCCAACCTCCAGCACATCTCTGGGTGAGCAGAACAAACTATTAGCATCATGCTAACTCTGAATTGTACAGCATTGGAGAACATTACCAGAACAAACCGGCTGCTGTTGGTCCACTCCAGCATGCAATCCAGTCCTGTTGATGTAACAATTGAACAAGTTAATGAAGACCACCTGAACTCCATCAGGCACTAGTTAAGATTTGGTGATGTCATCATTTTCTGACTTGACAAGGACCATCAGAACTCACCATAACCTTACTGAACATCTGCTGATCTTCTTAGAATCTGACTCAGGAGGAGCTCCGGTCATGGAGACGGTTGAGGACACAGGGGTAGAGCCTCTAGCTCCTAAGACCCTGTGGTCCTCCCTTGTGAATGACCCTGTCCAGTCCTTCGGTAAGTAATGGAAATGACCTGTGGAAATATATCAAGTATGAAAATAACACAGCTGGACGACTGACAGTGTTTATTAATGTGAAAGACGACCAGGAGACGATGACCGTGGTCAGGGTGGTCTCTGCAGCAGAGGCGTTCAGGTACCTGCAGAAGAACCTGAAGGAACCTGACCTGCAGGACCTCGAGTTCCCTCCGGGTGAGTAAAAGAAGGACTCACTACAAAAACTACATTCAGACAAAATCAGAAACATTTATATCTTAATATCTCTCAACATCTCACTCTCACTGAATATCTTCTACAAACATCAGCGAACAACACCAACGCCGTGCTCGAGGCCACCTGCCAGGTTGTTCACACTCTGCTGCGGAGACTAGCGTCCTCACCTGACCTGAGTGAGTAAAGCACATAAACACTAAATATTAAAGATGATACTGAACACTTCACAGACAACATGTCCATGTGGGGCCCGTATGGTTCTTATCTGGCCTGTATGGCTTTCACGTGGGCTTGTAGGGGCCTTATGATTGGTGATACATGGAGCCCCGCGGGGTTATAACGTTTGTGCCCCATTTGGGTTACAGTTGGGAGCCCCACTTAGGCTAGTGTTGGGGCCACAGTTATGGGACTGTTCACATGGTCGATTGTTCACATGGGTCCATCTTCGGCCCGAGTTTTTGGTCCACACTGAGAAACACACACAGGGCCCATATGAAGGCAATGGACAAAACTTTGTGGGGCCCCAACCAGGTTGCCCCAAATGGGACCAAATCAACAGCTTCATCTGTGACCCATGTGGGGTCCACATGGACATATTGGCTGGGTCAGTAGATCTTAAAGAAGAAATATCAGATCTGCTGATACTCAGAGCTTCAATATCAGGATCAGCATCTTCACCAGGTTCTGTGATGATGTAGCAGCTGAACATCTTCTGATGTTTATTTCTATTAAATTAGTCAACAAGGTGCTGAGAGTCATGAACAGAGTTCCTGAGTATGCTGAACTTGGATCGCTGGTAAAGAAACATCTGGACAGCATCCGAGGCCCCCTCAGCACAGCTCTGGGTGAGTAACTGAACCCAGAACCTCCTCTGACACCAGGGCAGCAGAATGAACTAGGCTGGCGTTGGTCCATTCCAGCAGATAGAACGATATCAGTGGACGATGACCACTCAAACTCAGTCATGCATTATTTGGTCATGTGACTTGATGATCAGAACCCACCATAATATGACTGAACATCTGCTGATCCTTTCAGATTCAGGAACTGATCTACAGCTCGAGGTGGGGGTGGATGCAGAGGTGGAGACCCTGCAGAAGATCTTCTTCCCCCACCTTGATGCAACCTATACTCAGCTTGGTAAGTACCGGAAACACTCAGTGCAAATATATGAAGAGTGAAAACGATGCAGCTGGAAAACTGACAGTGTGTATCAATGTGAATCCAGTGGACGAGATGTTGACGGGGCTAATGGTCCAGCTGGCTGCCGACGCCCTGATCTACATCCAGAGAGTGAACGGAGAACCTCCAGGTGAGTCATCATAATAAGGTAAAAGTAGGAATCATGTTTAATGTTAACATGAAGCTGTTTTCATTCATTCTTTCTAAATGAACTAGTGAGTAACAACATCAACTCCAGGACGGCCATCGTATTCTCGTCCTTGGACATTCTCCTGGAGGAACTTGTCTCAGAGAGGGACCAGGATCTGAGTGAGTAAAGCAAACAAGCAGCAGAAACTATAGTTGGAGCCCATGTGGTAACAGCTGGTGGTCTCAGACTGATATGAGCAGAAAGAGCTGATCATCTTTAGAGCTTAAGAAGTAGTAACATCAGATCAGCTGATCCTCAAGTCTTCAATATCAGGATCACCATCTTTACTAGGTTCTGTGATGAAGACTCAGCTGAACAACTGCTAATATTTATTTCTATTAAATCAGTTCACGACTTTCTCCACCTAATGTCCTCCGCTCCCGACTATGAGGACATCGTGGAGCAGCTGGCGTCCATGCTGGACCACGCCAGGCTTTACTACTGTGGATGTCTGGGTGAGTAGAAGAACCTAGTAGCTTGATGATCATCATAATAACTGTGAAAGTCTGAAGAACTGCTAATGTTTCATCAGGATTTATTAGTTAGTTATTAATATTCATCTGAACTCATACTAATTCTGCTCGGGCTCGTTTTACGAGGAGACACTGAGTCCAGTTTGTATGTGAGCAACACAAACACCATAGTCAGGTCCAACCACAGTGATGGATCTGGACAGCTGTTGATGTTTCTTCATGTTACAGCACGAGACCAGACTGAGAAGGTAGAGGAAGCTGGGGCTCCGGCAGAATCTCCCAAACATCATCTGAAGAGGACGGCATGTAACATTCAGCCGCCTCAGCAGCCTCAGAAGCCTCAGCAGCCTCAGCAGCCTCAGTCGTCTCAGGGTGAGTAAAGAAAACAGGTCTCAGATTGTGTTTACATGAACATACACTCCTACAAATAAAGGTACCTCCTCAGATCTTGGGTTGGAGATATGGTTCTAGAGATAAACTTTTACTGGTAGTGGAGCTTCTACAAGGTTCTTCATGCTCACACATCTGTTTTACATAGAAGCTTCCATTAGACTGTTCTTCAGGAGAGCAGAAGTTCTTCTTCTACAGTAACTACACACTGACACTAACATGAGTGTAACTGCATTTGTAGTTCACAGAGTGAACAGAGACTGTCCTGGGGTCTGTCCTCCGCGTCCACGGACTGAGAACCTACAGGGGCCGAGACACCAGGCCACAGTAGAGTGGACGCAGCAGCACCCAGGACAGAGAAGACATCCAAGAGTGCCGAGACACCCGCTGAAGGAGGAGGCCGCTGATCAGAGGTGGCACAAAACCCACCGACCCGGACCCCAGACAGAGACCCCAAACCCAAAAGGAGCCTGTCGCTGTACTAGCGATGAATGCGCTCCTCCACGAGGAGAGGGAGAGGGTTCTGGAGGAGGACGGAGACGTGGAGGAAGACGGAGGCGGACGAGACCTGTGTGGTGGCAACATGATGATAGAAGTTAATCATGAAAACATCAAAGCCACATTCACAGATCACCCCCACGTCCTAAATTCACTCCACGTCCTACAATCACCCCCAACCTTCAAATATCATCCCAGCCTCTTAAAATAACCTCAACCCTTCTTCCTAAAATCACCCCAACGACCTACAATCAAACCAACATCCTGAAATCAACCCAACGTCCTGAAATCAACCCAACGTCCTGAAATCAACCCCAACCTTCAAATATCATCCCAGCCTCTTAAAATAACCCAAACCTCTGAATATCACCCCTTCTTCCTAAAATCACCCCAACGACCTACAATCAAACCAACATCCTGCAATCAAACCAGCATCCTGAAATCAACCCAAAGTCCCACAATCACCCCAACGTCCTGCAATCAAACCAGCATCCTGAAATCAACCCAACGTCCTGAAATCAACCCAACGTCCTGAAATCACCCCAACGTCTGTAAATTAACCCGACGTGCTACAATCACCCCAACCATCTCTCCCCACACCAGCAAATATAAAAATAATACAAAAAAGTTGGCTACAACTCTTTATTTATTAGTGTAATACAGTGTTCAGGTATGATACTGAACATTCTGCTGAGAGTCTACAGGTTGTATTAGTGTAATACAGTGTTCAGGTATGTTACTGAACGTTCTGCTGAGAGTCTACAGGCTTTATTAGTGTAAGACAGTGTTCAGGTATGTTACTGAACGTTCTGCTGATAGTCTACAGGCTTTATTAGTGTAATACAGTGTTCAGGTATGTTACTGAACGTTCTGTTGAGAGTCTACAGGCTTTATTAGTGTAATACAGTGTTCAGGTATGTTACTGAACGTTCTGCTGAGAGTCTACAGGCTTTATTAGTGTAATACAGTGTTCAGGTATGTTACTGAACTTTCTGCTGAGAGTCTACAGACTTTATTAGTGTAATACAGTGTTCAGGTATGTTACTGAACGTTCTGCTGAGTGTCTACAGGCTTTATTAGTGTAATACAGTGTTCAGGTATGTTACTGAACGTTCTGCTGAGAGTCTACAGGCTTTATTAGTGTAAGACAGTGTTCAGGTATGATACTGAACATTCTGCTGAGAGTCTACAGGTTGTATTAGTGTAATACAGTGTTCAGGTATGTTACTGAACGTTCTGCTGAGAGTCTACAGGCTTTATTAGTGTAAGACAGTGTTCAGGTATGTTACTGAACGTTCTGCTGATAGTCTACAGGCTTTATTAGTGTAAGACAGTGTTCAGGTATGTTACTGAACGTTCTGCTGATAGTCTACAGGCTTTATTAGTGTAATACAGTGTTCAGGTATGTTACTGAACGTTCTGCTGAGAGTCTACAGGCTTTATTAGTGTAATACAGTGTTCAGGTATGTTACTGAACTTTCTGCTGAGAGTCGACAGACTTTATTAGTGTAATACAGTGTTCAGGTATGTTACTGAACGTTCTGCTGAGTGTCTACAGGCTTTATTAGTGTAATACAGTGTTCAGGTATGTTACTGAACGTTCTGCTGAGAGTCTACAGGCTTTATTAGTGTAAGACAGTGTTCAGGTATGATACTGAACGTTCTGCTGAGAGTCTACAGGCTTTATTAGTGTAATACAGTGTTCAGGTATGTTACTGAACTTTCTGCTGAGAGTCTACAGGCTTTATTAGTGTAATACAGTGTTCAGGTATGTTACTGAACGTTCTGCTGAGAGTCTAGAATGTTAGGGTTCTAGAGAAAAAAATGAAAGTGAAACAGGTGATAAACAGAATCAAACAATTTCAATTGAAAATGATCTTCAAGAAAGCTCAGAAATAACATCGGTGAGAAATAGAGACCCGGACAAGCATCACACGCACCACACAACAGTTCTGCAAGAGGAGAACTGATTCTTCTCCACAGAGCAGCACCATTTCAAACCAGTAAAACTATTAAAGACCCAGCTGGAAGATATATCATTGGTCATTGTGATGGGGTCAGTGAGTCTACCCCATCACCAGGTTTGTGAAGGGACACTGGGGCATGCAATATATATGCAATATAAAACCTAGCTAATTCTAATGAGAGGCAAAGTGTACACAGGTATTACCTGTGACCGAGTCTTTAGTTCGGGTCCTTAGGGGAATGCGGGCGCCTTCCAGGGCTTCCCTTCTACCGACCGGCCGGTAGAGCCCACGACCTTGTGTAGAAGGGCGGAGGTGAGATCTGGAAGCTATGGGAAAGGATGAAAGAAGGGTTAATGAGAGAGTATATACTTACCGGTAGATGTGATTGTGTATTGTATGGTATGTATGTATTGTCTGTTGTATTTGGTTTGTTTGTTTATTTGTTTGTTTATTTGTTATTGTACCTCCAGCCCTGCAGAATGGTAGTGTAATATGTGGATGGGGCTTGTTGGGTCTATAGCTGAAGCTATGTAAAGTCTCTGAGTTTGGTTAGACTCTAGACTCTTTCATTTCCTTCTTTCTCAGTTTTTCTTTTCTCCTTTTCTTCACGTGACGGCCGATTCTGCTAATAAATATCACTGACTGTGTAAATCCTATCATCAGAGTCTGGTCTGATCCTTGTGGGACGGAACCGGTCCTCGTGAACGGTGTGCTACCCAGGCTGTGAACCCGGATACCCCAGTACATTCTCACATACATGGAGATATTATGTCCCTCACCTTAAACTTGTTCAAACCATGTTCAAGCCGTCATATCCCATCCACTTCTCCCAAACCACCCACTCTCTTAACGAAGCCAGATCAGACACCACTCGCAACTGGTTTTCACCTCCATCTCCACAACATCCTTCACCCAGGGGTCACACTCCAACTCCGTCCTCCATCTACTCCTTCAGGATCAGCACAGCATTATCAGCTCCTCATCAAGGAGTTCCTGACCATGCTATGCAAAGTTCCCGACTGGCGTTCCTCCCAACCAGTTTTTGGGAGCACTGTTCACACATAAGCTCCAAGCCACGCGGAACTCCAGCCCAAGCCCTCTGAGCTCACTTCTGAGTTTCGGCTCACTTCTGAGCGTGGTCCATGCTAGCAAATTGAAGATATACATTTGGTTGAAGTGTGGAGAGAATGAAATTCCAATAAAAGAGAATATTCTTCTTATTCAGGTTTTGGTATCTCGCTCACGTATCGACTACTTTATTATCTCAAGAGAACTTTGAGAAAATTGATAACTGTTGCCATAGTAATAAGTGATCATGAATATCCGTATGGAGAAGCTTTCTTCCAGTCCTCCAATTGGGCGATTTCAAGTGAGGAGACTAAAAGATCCCGGCTTTGTTCCATTTGTAGAAACTGCAGTAGATAGCTATTTCACAATCAATCCAGATCAAACTAGTGCTAGTGTAAGATGGGAGGCATTGGAAGCTTATATTAGAGGAGAAATCATTAGTTACACAAGCTTTAGATCTAGACAAGAAAAACTAGAGATGAACACATTGGAAAAATGATTAGGAATTATTATTGCTGAGAAATAAATAGAATAAATTATCAGCTCACAAGGTTGCTAAGAATTTAGTGTGGCTGAAATTATCTTACTATGATCAGGGACAGGGCTGGACTGGGACAAAAAATCAGACCTGGCATTTTTGGTTTAGACCAGCCCGTCGTAATCACTGGAGCACAGCTGACCAGTACTTTATGTATGTGTTCCGAGAAGGAATGTATTATTACTATTATCATATAATAATTATCAAATAATAACAGAATCATATTAAAAATATAACTTTTTATCTTATTAGAAATTTACAATGAATCATTACTTTAGAAGTCTATCAAATAACCATTGTGGAAAACAAATCATTAAATTTACACATGCTGTAGTTCCAGCACGTTTGTCTACTCATATGTATTTTCTGAATTTCCGTTTGACCGTTTCCAGTTTGTAAAGATAAACAATGTATCATCTAATTATACAAGAGTGAAATATGGAGTTCCACAAGGTTCTGTTTTAGGTCCTCTGTTATTTACACTATATATGCTACCATTAGGCTCAGTTATAAATAGACATGGAATCAGTTTCCACTGTTATGCTGATGATACACAGCTGTACATATCAGACCAGATGATAAATCCAGATTAGATAAGATAGAAGATTGTGTAAGAGATATTAGACTTTGGATGCTGCAGAACTTCCTTCTTTTGAACCCTGACAAAACAGAAGTTCTCCTCCTCGGCCCAAAGGCGGCTCGGATTAAATGTTCAGATTAAATGTTAAATCTTGCTGATTTCTCTGTAGTTCCTGGTTCAGTAGTTAAAAATCTTGGTGTGATTGATCTGACATTTAATCAACACATAGGTAACATTACAAGAACAGCGTTTCTTCACCTGCGAGACATTTCAAAGTTAAGAAATGTGTTATCTATGGACTGACCATGCTGAAAAGTTAGTGTATGTCTTTATAACCTCAAGTCTAGATTACTGTAATGCATTATTGTCAGGATGCTCCAGCAGGAACCTGAATAAACTTCAGTTAGTTCAGAACGCTGCAGCTAGAGTACTAACTAAAACCAGAACCTTCCATCATCAGTCCAGTTTAATCAGCTACACTGGCTTCCTGTTAAATTCTGTATCCACTATAAAATTCTTTTACTGACGTATAAAACCCTACATGGTTTCATACCAGAGTACCTGCAAGATCTAATTTCCTATTATGAACCACCACGTTCACTCAGATCACAGGATGCTGGTTTTCTAATAGTTCCTAAAATTCAGAAGACTACAATGGGGGGAAGAGCTTTTTCCTACAAAGACCTCAAACTGTGGAATAATCTCCCAGTTAATGTTCGGGATTCTGACACAGTCTTTACATTTAAGTCTAGACTGAAAACATACTTGTTTAGTAGCTTTTGGTGATTAATCTCCTCTTTTAGATAAAGGCAGGAGATCTGGGGGTTAATGGACACAGAGGTTTATGGTAAACTGAGATGTTGGTGCTGTTGTTCCACCACTTTATGCCATCACACAGGTTTGTTGATATTAGATCCCAGTGTCTCAGGGTGGTCTCATGTCCATGTTATCTTCTGGTTCTCTCCTTTTAGTTTAGGCTGTTATAGTTAGATCTGCCGGATTCGCCAGCCACACTTTAAAATTCTGAAAATTCATATTCTCTACAGTCTTACTCCCGAGCCCAACTAACTCTCTCTCTTTACTCTTCCTGAGGTAAAGACTGTCCTCCTGTCTGTTGAACGCTGTTGGAGGACTGACTATCAGGACCTCCACCGCACCAATTACCAGCAAGCTCTCCTGTACATCTGTGTCTACTGCTACACCCCCAGTTACATCACTGTGCCATCCAATTACACCAGTTTTGAGATAGGATGGGACTGTTTCAGCTCACGCCCATTTTACATAAGACTCTGACATAGAGACTGCCTCAGTCAGAGACTGCCTCAGTCAGAGACTGCCTCAGTCAGAAACTGCCTCTACCTGTGCAGCTTCTAAAGCTTTGCTATCCAGACTTCAAACAGAGACTCTTTTCTTTGGTGTTTAGTTTATTAAACTGTAAATACTGGTTGACCAGAGGAGGACGGGTCTTCACTTGTGAGTTTGGTTCCTCCCAAGCTTTCTTCCTCCAGTCTGAGGGAGGTGTTCTTGCTCACTGGGGGGTATATGTTGTAACTGTCTGTTTTCAAAACTCTGTGAAGCTGCTTTGAGAGAACATCGTTGTAAAAAGTGCTACACAAATAAACTTGACTTGACAGGAGGTAAGTACTTGGGAGGGTCGATGAGTCCACAGTCCTGCAGGCGCTGGGAGGAAGTGCTTCCAGGAAGAAACCAAATTTGACTTCACTCTGCAGCTTTGGTGTCATATGATAAAGAATCCTGCTTTGATAATCGGAGGACTGGAGACTAGACGTACAGTAAGATCTACAAGAGACTGAAGGAGAAAAGACTCAAAAACTATCTACTACTACAAGACTCAGACTGCACCAATACAAATGACTGAGGAGAACCTGTGTCCCCCCTGTTAAACTGAACCGGTGGTCTCCTGGCGTTCCAGATACTGGTGTTAAATGTAAAGAAGAAAGTGAACTTTGTTTGATTGCATGTGGACCTGCTCTACATTCCAGGAATATTAGAAAATAATAATAGTTCAATCCTTATCTGAGATTACACGAGTGAAGATTCCTCTCCAAGACAAGCTTTGTGTTCTGGGCGTATACACAGTAGACTCTAATTGACTCTGGTCTTCTACAGGCTAGGAGACTGATAGCTCTGTTCTGGAGAAATGGAGATGTACCCTCAGTACATGCATGGTGAGGGAGATGGCCTCCTGTACTGCATTGGAGAGACTGAGTGATATAACTAGGGGAAGGGCGGTGGAATTTGAAATTGTGTGGCAGGCATTATTGGAATTTCTTGAACATATGGGTGCAAAACTGTTAATTAAATAATTGTTGATGATCAGTGTATTATTACTCATATTATTACTATTTGTTTGTTTTATGTATGTACGTATATGGGTATGTATGTTTATTTTATTATTATTAATAGTTGTGTATTATTGTTTTATACGATGATGATGATGATGATGAATTCACATATAGGTATTATATCTTTGTATTTTTATAACTGAATAATTTATAAATGTAAAATCAATAAAATAGTGTTTAACTGTAGTCTTACACTCATTTACCAGCAGAGACCTTCACAGAGTGTTCAACATTCCACTGTGATGTCACAACAGAGGCCGCGTGACGTCATAAAGCTGAAGAGGTACGACGTTCCGCGCGTCTCAGCGTCAGATCAGTCTGTGCTGAAGCGTGGAAGAGAGAGAGAAGACAAAATGAGCTGGAGAAAATTTTGGTGTTGTGGAGGAGGAGATTCAGAGAGTGAGAGAGAGGAGGAGCACAGGAGGACAGAGGGAGCACAGATAGAGAAGAAAGAGAGAGGAAGGAGGAGGAGCAGAGGGAAAAAGTGGAGGAAGGAGGAGGAGGAGAGGGAGACTCCAATAGAGGAGAGCAAGACTGTGCTGATGGAGGAAGCCGAGACAGAGCCGGTGGACATCAGCACAGAGACTGAGCAGCTTCTGAGTGAGTAGATGAGTCGACGTCACTATAATTAACAGTAGTTACTGAACAAGTCAGTGATTCTCAGTACATACTGAATAAATCAGAACAGTTACTGATAATCACTGAATAATTCACTGTAGACACTAAATTCAGAGTAATATGTGAATAAATCACAGCAGATACTTAATAATTCATACTAATCACTGAATAAATCAGAGTACAGCGCTGGATACACCCTCCTTTAGTGTAGGGGTGGGACTTAAACTGTTTTAAAGCACTCTGGTGGAGTCGGGTAAACTGACCAATCAGAGCAGGGTTAATGTTAATGTTAGGTAGGGTTAATGTTAATGTTAGGTAGGGTTAAGTGTAGGGTTAATGTTAATGTTAGGTAGTGTAAAATGTAGGGTTAATGTTAATGTTAGGTAGTGTTAAATGTAGGGTTAATGTTAGGTAATGTTAAGTGTAGTGTTAATATTAATGTTAGGTAGGGTTAAGTGTATGGGTTAATGTTAATGTTAGGGAGGGTTAAGTGTAGGGTTAATGTTATGTTAGGTAGTGTTAAGTGTAGGGTTAATGTTAAGGTTACTCTGTGTTAGTTGTGGTGTATGTATTTTATTTATTAATATTATTTAATATTTAATAAAAACAGGAATTGAACTGATTATAAACTCTAATCTGTCTAAATGATTGAATTCTAAATTAAATAGGCGTCAATACCGAGACGGTGACGGAGCTGCTGGAGTCTGAAGATGCTGGACCACCCTCTAGCACCCCTCTGGGTGAGTAGGAGAACCTGTTATCATGATGAACATCATTCTATCTCTACATTAACAGAACAAATGCTGATATTATTCATTCTGATATGAATATTAAAGAAGGAGAACTGAGAGCTCCTGGGACCAGTGAGCTCCTGGAGATCCTCCAGAGGGACGTTGCTGGAGGAGCTGTGGTGGACCAGCATCTGGGTGAGTAAAGGAATCAAACGTTGGATATTGTGATAACGACCCAGCTGGACAGATGTTGATATTTATTGATGTTCAAACAGAAGACCAGACCAGCGAGCACACTGAGGAGGAGACCAGGAGAGAAATGCTGCTGGAGGAACCTCCAACCTCCAGCACATCTCTGGGTGAGCAGAACAACCTATTAGCATCATGCTAACTCTGAACTGTACAGCATTGGAGAACATTACCAGAACAAACCAACTGCTGTTGGTCCACTCCAGCACGCAGTCCAGTCATGTTGATGTAATAAATGAACAAATTAATGAAGACCACCTGAACTCCATCAGGCAGTAGTTAAGATTTGGTGATGTCATAATTTTCTGACTTGACAAAGACCATCAGAACTGACCATTACCTTACTGAACATCTGCTGATCTTCTTAGAATCTGACTCAGGAGGAGCTCCCGGTCATGGAGATGGTTGAGGACACAGGGGTAGAGCCTCTAGCTTCTAAGACCCTGTGGTCCTCCCTTGTGAATGACCCTGTCCAGTCCTTCGGTAAGTAACGGAAATGACCTGTGGAAATATATCAAGTATGAAAATAACACAGCTGGACGACTGACAGTGTTTATTAATGTGAGAGAAGCGACCAGGAGATGATGACCGTGGTCAGGGTGGTCTCTGCAGCAGAGGCGTTCAGGTACCTGAAGGAGAACCTGAAGGAACCTGACCTGCAGGACCTCGAGTTTCCTCCGGGTGAGTAAAAGAAGGACTCACTACAAGAACTACATTCAGACAAAATCAGAAACATTAATATCTTAATATCTCTCAACATCTCACTCTCACTGAATATCTTCTACAAACATCAGCGAACAACACCAACGCCGTGCTCGAGGCCGCCTGCCAGGTTGTGCACACTCTGCTGCGGAGACTAGCGTCCTCACCTGACCAGCCACCTGAGTGAGTAAAGCACATAAACACTAAATATTAAAGATGATACTGAACACTTCACAGACAACATGTCCATGTGGGGCCCGTATGGTTATTATCTGGCCTGCATGGCTTTCACGTGTGCTTGTAGGGGCCTTATGATTGTGATACGTGGAGCCCTGCTGGGTTTTAACGTTTGTGCCCCATTTGGGTTACAGTTGGGAGCCCCACTTAGGCTAGTGTTGGGGGCCACAGTTATGGGACTGTTAACATGGTCGATATGCTCACATGGGCCCATCTTGCAGTCCGGATCAGCCCGAGTTATTGGTCCACACTGAGAAACACACACAGGGCCCATATGAATGACAATGGACAATTCTTTGTGGGGCCCCAACCAGGTTGCCCAAGTCGACCCAATCGACAGCTCCATCTTTGACCCATGTGGGGTCCACATGGGACATGTTGGCTGGGTCAGTAGATCTTAAAGAAGAAATATCAGATCTGCTGATACTCAGAGCTTCAATATCAGGATCAGCATCTTCACCAGGTTCTGTGATGATGTAGCAGCTGAACATCTTCTGATGTTTATTTCTATTAAATCAGTCAACAAGGTGCTGAGAGTCATGAACAGAGTTCCTGAGTATGCTGAACTTGGATCGCTGGTAAAGAAACATCTTGACAGCATCCAAGGCCCCCTCAGCACAGCTCTGGGTGAGTAACTGAACCCAGAACCTTCTCTGATTCTAGGGCAGCAGAATAAACTGGGCTGGCGTTGGTCCATTCCAGCAGATAGAACAATATCAGTTGACGATGACCACTCAAAGTCAGGCACCATTTGGTCATGTGACTTGATGATCAGAACCCACCATAATATGACTGAACATCTGCTGATCCGTTCAGATTCAGGAACTGATCTACAGCTTGAGGTGGGGGTGGATGCAGAGGTGGAGACCCTGCAGAAGATCTTCTTCCCCCACCTCGATGCAACATATACTCAGCTTGGTAAGTACCGGAAACACTCAGTGCAAATATATGAAGAGTGAAAACGATGCAGCTGGAAAACTGACAGTGTGTATCGATGTGAATCCAGTGGACGAGATGTTGACGGGGCTAATGGTCCAGCTGGCTGCCGACGCCCCTGATCTACATCCGGAGAGTGAGCGGAGAACCTCCAGGTGAGTCATCATGATAACACTCAGGTAAAAGTAGGAATCATGTTTAATGTTAACATTAAGCTGTTTTCATTCATTCTTTCTAAATGAACTAGTGAGTAACAACATCAACTCCAGGACAGCCATCGTCTTATCATCTTTGGACATTCTCCTGGAGGAACTCGTCTCAGAGAGGGACCAGGATCTGAGTGAGTAAAGCAAACGAGCACCAGAAACTATAGATGGAGCCCATGTGGTAACAACTGGTGGTCTCAGACTGATATGAGCAGAAAGAGCTGATCATCTTTAGAGCTTAAGAAGTAGTAACATCAGATCAGCTGATCCTCAAGTCTTCAATATCAGGATCACCATCTTTACTAGGTTCTGTGATGAAGACTCAGCTGAACAACTGCTAATATTTATTTCTATTAAATCAGTTCACGACTTTCTCCACCTAATGTCCTCCGCTCCCGACTATGAGGACATCGTGGAGCAGCTGGCGTCCATGCTGGACCACGCCAGGCTTTACTACTGTGGATGTCTGGGTGAGTAGAAGAACCTAGTAGCTGATGATCATCATAATAACTGTGAAAGTCTGAAGAACTGCTAATGTTTCATCAGGATTTATTAGTTAGTTATTAATATTCATCTGAACTCATACTAATTCTGCTCGGGCTCGTTTTACGAGGAGACACTGAGTCCAGTTGTATGTGAGCAACACAAACACCATAGTCAGGTCCAACACAGTGATGGATCTGGGACAGCTGTTGATGTTTCTTCATGTTACAGCACGAGACCAGACTGAGAAGGTAGAGGAAGCTGGGGCTCCGGCAGAATCTCCCAAACATCATCTGAAGAGGACGGCATGTAACATTCAGCCGCCTCAGCAGCCTCAGAAGCCTCAGCAGCCTCAGCAGCCTCAGTCGTCTCAGGGTTGAGTAAAGAAAACAGGTCTCAGATTGTGTTTACATGAACATACACTCCTACAAATAAGGTACCTCCTCAGATTCTTGGGTTGGATACCGAGCTCTAGAGGATAAACTTTCACTGGTAGTGGAGCTTCTACAAGGTTCTTCATGCTCACACATCTGTTTTACATAGAAGCTTCCATTAGACTGTTCTTCAGGAGACCAGAAGTTCTTCTTCTACAGTAACTACACACTGACACTAACATGAGTGTAACTGCATTTGTAGTTCACAGAGTGAACAGAGACTGTCCTGGGGTCTGTCCTCCGCGTCCACGGACTGAGAACCTACAGGGGCCGAGACACCAGGCCACAGTAGAGTGGACGCAGCAGCACCCAGGACAGAGAAGACATCCAAGAGTGCCGAGACACCCGCTGAAGGAGGAGGCCGCTGATCAGAGGTGGCACAAAACCCACCGACCCGGACCCCAGACAGAGACCCCAAACCCAAAAGGAGCTGTCGCCGTACTAGCGATGAATGCGCTCCTCCACGAGGAGAGGGAGAGGGTTCTGGAGGAGGACGGAGACGTGGAGGAAGACGGAGGCGGACGAGACCTGTGTGGTGGCAACATGATGATAGAAGTTAATCATGAAAACATCAAAGCCACATTCACAGATCACCCCCACGTCCTAAAATCACTCCACGTCCTACAATCACCCCCAACCTTCAAATATCATCCCAGCCTCTTAAATAACCTCAACCCTTTTTCCTAAAATCACCCCAACGACCTACAATCAAACCAACATCCTGAAATCAACCCAACGTCCTGAAATCAACCCAACGTCCTGAAATCAACCCCAACCTTCAAATATCATCCCAGCCTCTTAAAATAACCCAAACCTCTGAATATCACCCCTTCTTCCTAAAATCACCCCAACGACCTACAATCAAACCAACATCCTGCAATCAAACCAGCATCCTGAAATCAACCCAAAGTCCCACAATCACCCCAACGTCCTGCAATCAAACCAGCATCTGAAATCAACCCAACATCCTGAAATCAACCCAACGTCCTGAAATCACCCCAACATCTGTAAATTAACCCGACGTCACAATCACCCCAACCATCTCTCCCACACCAGCAAATATAAAAATAATACAAAAAAGTTGGCTACAACTCTTTATTTATTAGTGTAATACAGTGTTCAGGTATGTTACTGAACATTCTGCTGAGAGTCTCCAGGTTTATTAGTGTAATACAGTGTTCAGGTATGTTACTGAACGTTCTGCTGAGAGTCTACAGGCTTTATTAGTGTAAGACAGTGTTCAGGTATGTTACTGAACGTTCTGCTGAGAGTCTACAGGCTTTATTAGTGTAATACAGTGTTCAGGTATGTTACTGAACGTTCTGTTGAGAGTCTACAGGCTTTATTAGTTTAATACAGTGTTCAGGTATGTTACTGAACGTTCTGCTGAGAGTCTACAGGCTTTATTAGTGTAATACAGTGTTCAGGTATGTTACTGAACGTTCTGCTGAGTGTCTACAGGCTTTATTAGTGTAATACAGTGTTCAGGTATGTTACTGAACGTTCTGCTGAGAGTCTACAGGCTTTATTAGTGTAATACAGTGTTCAGGTATGTTACTGAACGTTCTGCTGAGAGTCTACAGGCTTTATTAGTGTAATACAGTGTTCAGGTATGTTACTGAACGTTCTGTAGAGTCTACAGGCTTTATTAGTGTAATACAGTGTTCAGGTATGTTACTGAACGTTCTGCTGAGAGTCTACAGGCTTTATTAGTGTAATACAGTGTTCAGGTATGTTACTGAACGTTCTGCTGAGAGTCTACAGGCTTTATTAGTGTAAGACAGTGTTCAGGTATGTTACTGAACCTTCTGCTGAGAGTCTACAGGCTTTATTAGTGTAATACAGTGTTCAGTATGTTACTGAACGTTCTGTTGAGAGTCTACAGGCTTTATTAGTGTAATACAGTGTTCAGGTATGTTACTGAACGTTCTGCTGAGAGTCTACAGGCTTTATTAGTGTAATACAGTGTTCAGGTATGTTACTGAACTTTCTGCTGAGAGTCTACAGGCTTTATTAGTGTAATACAGTGTTCAGGTATGTTACTGAACGTTCTGCTGAGTGTCTACAGGCTTTATTAGTGTAATACAGTGTTCAGGTATGTTACTGAACGTTCTGCTGAGAGTCTACAGGCTTTATTAGTGTAATACAGTGTTCAGGTATGTTACTGAACGTTCTGCTGAAGGTCTACAGCCTTTATTAGTGTAATACAGTGTTCAGGTATGTTACTGAACTTTCTGCTGAAGGTCTACAGGCTTTATTAGTGTAATACAGTGTTCAGGTATGTTACTGAACGTTCTGTTGAGAGTCTACAATGTAGGGTTCTAGAGAAAAAATGAAAGTGAAACAGGTGATAAACAGAATCAAACAATTTCAATTGAAAATGATCTTCAAGAAAGCTCAGAAATAACATCGGTGAGAAATAGAGACCCGGACAAGCAACACACGCACCACACAACAGTTCTGCAAGAGGAGAACTGATTCTTCTCCACAGAGCAGCACCATTTCAAACCAGTAAAACTATTAAAGACCCAGCTGGAAGATATATCATTGTACATTGTGATGGGGTCAGTGAGTCTACCCCATCACCAGGTTTGTGAAGGGACACTGGGGCATGCAATATATATGCAATATAAAACCTAGCTAATTCTAATGAGAGGCAAAGTGTACACAGGTACTCACCTGTGACCGAGTCTTTAGTTCGGGTCCTTAGGGGAATGCGGGCGCCTCCCAGGGCTTCCC
Organism: Megaleporinus macrocephalus; assembly: GCA_021613375.1. Lineage (NCBI taxonomy): Eukaryota > Metazoa > Chordata > Actinopteri > Characiformes > Anostomidae > Megaleporinus > Megaleporinus macrocephalus. The sequence continues at coordinate 45,182,204 of CM038708.1, forward strand.
TTAAACCGACCGGCCGGTAGAGCCCACGACCTTGTGTAGAAGGGGGGAGGTGAGATCTGGAAGCTATGGGAAAGGATGAAAGAAGGGTTAATGAGAGAGTATATACTTACCGGTAGATGTGATTGTGTATTGTATGGTATGTATGTATTGTCTGTTGTATTTGGTTTGTTTGTTTATTTGTTTGTTTATTTGTTATTGTACCTCCAGCCCTGCAGAATGGTAGTGTAATATGTGGATGGGGCTTGTTGGGTCTATAGCTGAAGCTATGTAAAGTCTCTGAGTTTGGTTAGACTCTAGACTCTTTCATTTCCTTCTTTCTCAGTTTTTCTTTTCTCCTTTTCTTCACGTGACGGCCGATTCTGCTAATAAATATCACTGACTGTGTAAATCCTATCATCAGAGTCTGGTCTGATCCTTGTGGGACGGAACCGGTCCTCGTGAACGGTGTGCTACCCAGGCTGTGAACCCGGATACCCCAGTACATTCTCACATACATGGAGATATTATGTCCCTCACCTTAAACTTGTTCAAACCATGTTCAAGCCAGCATACCCCATCCACTTCTCCCAAACCACCCACTCTCTTAACGAAGCCGGATCAGACACCACTCGCAACTGGTTTTCACCTCCATCTCCACAACATCCTTCACCCAGGGGTCACACTCCAACTCCGTCCTCCATCTACTCCTTCAGGATCAGCACAGCATTATCAGCTCCTCATCAAGGAGTTCCTGACCATGCTATGCAAAGTTCCCGACTGGCGTTCCTCCCAACCAGTTTTTGGGAGCACTGTTCACACATAAGCTCCAAGCCACGCGGAACTCCAGCCCAAGCCCTCTGAGCTCACTTCTGAGTTTCGGCTCACTTCTGAGCGTGGTCCATGCTAGCAAATTGAAGATATACATTTGGTTGAAGTGTGGAGAGAATGAAATTCCAATAAAAGAGAATATTCTTCTTATTCAGGTTTTGGTATCTCGCTCACGTATCGACTACTTTATTATCTCAAGAGAACTTTTGAGAAAATTGATAACTGTTGCCATAGTAATAAGTGATCATGAATATCCGTATGGAGAAGCTTTCTTCCAGTCCTCCAATTGGGCGATTTCAAGTGAGGAGACTAAAAGATCCCGGCTTTGTTCCATTTGTAGAAACTGCAGTAGATAGCTATTTCACAATCAATCCAGATCAAACTAGTGCTAGTGTAAGATGGGAGGCATTGGAAGCTTATATTAGAGGAGAAATCATTAGTTACACAAGCTTTAGATCTAGACAAGAAAAACTAGAGATGAACACATTGGAAAAATGATTAGGAATTATTATTGCTGAGAAATAAATAGAATAAATTATCAGCTCACAAGGTTGCTAAGAATTTAGTGTGGCTGAAATTATCTTACTATGATCAGGGACAGGGCTGGACTGGGAAAAAAATCAGACCTGGCATTTTTGGTTTAGACCAGCCCGTCGTAATCACTGGAGCACAGCTGACCAGTACTTTATGTATGTGTTCCGAGAAGGAATGTATTATTACTATTATCATATAATAATTATCAAATAATAACAGAATCATATTAAAAATATAACTTTTTATCTTATTAGAAATTTACAATGAATCATTACTTTAGAAGTCTATCAAATAACCATTGTGGAAAACAAATCATTAAATTTACACATGCTGTAGTTCCAGCACGTTTGTCTACTCATATGTATTTTCTGAATTTCCGTTTGACCGTTTCCAGTTTGTAAAGATAAACAATGTATCATCTAATTATACAAGAGTGAAATATGGAGTTCCACAAGGTTCTGTTTTAGGTCCTCTGTTATTTACACTATATATGCTACCATTAGGCTCAGTTATAAATAGACATGGAATCAGTTTCCACTGTTATGCTGATGATACACAGCTGTACATATCAGACCAGATGATAAATCCAGATTAGATAAGATAGAAGATTGTGTAAGAGATATTAGACTTTGGATGCTGCAGAACTTCCTTCTTTTGAACCCTGACAAAACAGAAGTTCTCCTCCTCGGCCCAAAGGCGGCTCGGATTAAATGTTCAGATTAAATGTTAAATCTTGCTGATTTCTCTGTAGTTCCTGGTTCAGTAGTTAAAAATCTTGGTGTGATTGATCTGACATTTAATCAACACATAGGTAACATTACAAGAACAGCGTTTCTTCACCTGCGAGACATTTCAAAGTTAAGAAATGTGTTATCTATGGACTGACCATGCTGAAAAGTTAGTGTATGTCTTTATAACCTCAAGTCTAGATTACTGTAATGCATTATTGTCAGGATGCTCCAGCAGGAACCTGAATAAACTTCAGTTAGTTCAGAACGCTGCAGCTAGAGTACTAACTAAAACCAGAACCTTCCATCATCAGTCCAGTTTAATCAGCTACACTGGCTTCCTGTTAAATTCTGTATCCACTATAAAATTCTTTTACTGACGTATAAAACCCTACATGGTTTCATACCAGAGTACCTGCAAGATCTAATTTCCTATTATGAACCACCACGTTCACTCAGATCACAGGATGCTGGTTTTCTAATAGTTCCTAAAATTCAGAAGACTACAATGGGGGGAAGAGCTTTTTCCTACAAAGACCTCAAACTGTGGAATAATCTCCCAGTTAATGTTCGGGATTCTGACACAGTCTTTACATTTAAGTCTAGACTGAAAACATACTTGTTTAGTAGCTTTTGGTGATTAATCTCCTCTTTTAGATAAAGGCAGGAGATCTGGGGGTTAATGGACACAGAGGTTTATGGTAAACTGAGATGTTGGTGCTGTTGTTCCACCACTTTATGCCATCACACAGGTTTGTTGATATTAGATCCCAGTGTCTCAGGGTGGTCTCATGTCCATGTTATCTTCTGGTTCTCTCCTTTTAGTTTAGGCTGTTATAGTTAGATCTGCCGGATTCGCCAGCCACACTTTAAAATTCTGAAAATTCATATTCTCTACAGTCTTACTCCCGAGCCCAACTAACTCTCTCTCTTTACTCTTCCTGAGGTAAAGACTGTCCTCCTGTCTGTTGAACGCTGTTGGAGGACTGACTATCAGGACCTCCACCGCACCAATTACCAGCAAGCTCTCCTGTACATCTGTGTCTACTGCTACACCCCCAGTTACATCACTGTGCCATCCAATTACACCAGTTTTGAGATAGGATGGGACTGTTTCAGCTCACGCCCATTTTACATAAAGACTCTGACATAGAGACTGCCTCAGTCAGAGACTGCCTCAGTCAGAGACTGCCTCAGTCAGAAACTGCCTCTACCTGTGCAGCTTCTAAAGCTTTGCTATCCAGACTTCAAACAGAGACTCTTTTCTTTGGTGTTTAGTTTATTAAACTGTAAATACTGTTTGATCAGAGGAGGACGGGTCTTCACTTGTGAGTCTGGTTCCTCCCAAGCTTTCTTCCTCCAGTCTGAGGGAGGTGTTCTTGCTCACTGGGGGGTATATGTTGTAACTGTCTGTTTTCAAAACTCTGTAAAGCTGCTTTGAGAGAACATCGTTGTAAAAAGTGCTACACAAATAAACTTGACTTGACAGGAGGTAAGTACTCGGGAGGGTCGGTGAGTCCACAGCCCTGCAGGCGCTGGGAGGAAGTGCTTCCAGGAAGAAACCAAATTTGACTTCACTCTGCAGCTTTGGTGTCATATGATAAAGAATCCTGCTTTGATAATCGGAGGACTGGAGACTAGACGTACAGTAAGATCTACAAGAGACTGAAGGAGAAAAGACTCAAAAACTATCTACTACTACAAGACTCAGACTGCACCAATACAAATGACTGAGGAGAACCTGTGTCCCCCCTGTTAAACTGAACCGGTGGTCTCCTGGCGTTCCAGATACTGGTGTTAAATGTAAAGAAGAAAGTGAACTTTGTTTGATTGCATGTGGACCTGCTCTACATTCCAGGAATATTAGAAAATAATAATAGTTCAATCCTTATCTGAGATTACACGAGTGAAGATTCTCTCCAAGACAAGCTTTGTGTTCTGGGCGTATACACAGTAGACTCTAATTGACTCTGGTCTTCTACAGGCTAGGAGACTGATAGCTCTGTTCTGGAGAAATGGAGATGTACCCTCAGTACATGCATGGTGAGGGAGATGGCCTCCTGTACTGCATTGGAGAGACTGAGTGATATAACTAGGGGAAGGGCGGTGGAATTTGAAATTGTGTGGCAGGCATTATTGGAATTTCTTGAACATATGGGTGCAAAACTGTTAATTAAATAATTGTTGATGATCAGTGTATTATTACTCATATTATTATTATTTGTTTGTTGTATGTATGTACGTATATGGGTATGTATGTTTATTTTATTATTATTAATAGTTGTGTATTATTGTTTTATACGATGATGATGATGATGATGAATTTACAAATAGGTATTATATCTTTGTATTTTTATAACTGAATAATTTATAAATGTAAAATCAATAAAATAGTGTTTAACTGTAGTCTTACACTCATTTACCAGCAGAGACCTTCACAGAGTGTTCAACATTCCACTGTGATGTCACAACAGAGGCCGCGTGACGTCATAAAGCTGAAGAGGTACGACGTTCCGCGCGTCTCAGCGTCAGATCAGTCTGTGCTGAAGCGTGGAAGAAGAGAGAAGACAAAATGAGCTGGAGAAAGTTTTGGTGTTGTGGAGGAGGAGATTCAGAGAGTGAGAGAGAGGAGGAGCACAGGAGGACAGAGGGAGCACAGATAGAGAAGAAAGAGAGAGGAAGGAGGAGGAGCAGAGGGAAAAAGTGGAGGAAGGAGGAGGAGGAGAGGGAGACTCCAATAGAGGAGAGCAAGACTGTGCTGATGGAGGAAGCCGAGACAGAGCCGGTGGACATCAGCACAGAGACTGAGCAGCTTCTGAGTGAGTAGATGAGTCGACGTCACTATAATTAACAGTAGTTACTGAACAAGTCAGTGATTCTCAGTACATACTGAATAAATCAGAACAGTTACTGAATAATCACTGAATAATTCACTGTAGACACTAAATTCAGAGTAATATGTGAATAAATCACAGCAGATACTTAATAATTCATACTAATCACTGAATAAATCAGAGTACAGCGCTGGATACACCCTCCTTTAGTGTAGGGGTGGGACTTAAACCTGTTTTAAGCACTCTGGTGGAGTCGGGTAACTGACCAATCAGAGCAGGGTTAATGTTAATGTTAGGTAGGGTTAATGTTAATGTTAGGTAGGGTTAAGTGTAGGGTTAATGTTAATGTTAGGTAGTGTAAAATGTAGGGTTAATGTTAATGTTAGGTAGTGTTAAATGTAGGGTTAATGTTAGGTAATGTTAAGTGTAGTGTTAATATTAATGTTAGGTAGGGTTAAGTGTAGGGTTAATGTTAATGTTAGGGAGGGTTAAGTGTAGGGTTAATGTTAATGTTAGGTAGTGTTAAGTGTAGGGTTAATGTTAAGGTTACTCTGTGTTAGTTGTGGTGTATGTATTTTATTTATTAATATTATTTAATATTTAATAAAAACAGGAATTGAACTGATTATAAACTCTAATCTGTCTAAATGATTGAATTCTAAATTAAATAGGCGTCAATACCGAGACGGTGACGGAGCTGCTGGAGTCTGAAGATGCTGGACCACCCTCTAGCACCCCTCTGGGTGAGTAGGAGAACCTGTTATCATGATGAACATCATTCTATCTCTACATTAACAGAACAAATGCTGATATTATTCATTCTGATATGAATATTAAAGAGAGGAGAACTGAGAGCTCCTGGGACCAGTGAGCTCCTGGAGATCCTCCAGAGGGACGTTGCTGGAGGAGCTGTGGTGGACCAGCATCTGGGTGAGTAAAGGAATCAAACGTTGGATATTGTGATAACGACCCAGCTGGACAGATGTTGATATTTATTGATGTTCAAACAGAAGACCAGACCAGCGAGCACACTGAGGAGGAGACCAGGAGAAAATGCTGCTGGAGGAACCTCCAACCTCCAGCACATCTCTGGGTGAGCAGAACAACCTATTAGCATCATGCTAACTCTGAACTGTACAGCATTGGAGAACATTACCAGAACAAACCAACTGCTGTTGGTCCACTCCAGCACGCAGTCCAGTCATGTTGATGTAATAAATGAACAAATTAATGAAGACCACCTGAACTCCATCAGGCAGTAGTTAAGATTTGGTGATGTCATAATTTTCTGACTTGACAAAGACCATCAGAACTGACCATTACCTTACTGAACATCTGCTGATCTTCTTAGAATCTGACTCAGGAGGAGCTCCGGTCATGGAGATGGTTGAGGACACAGGGGTAGAGCCTCTAGCTTCTAAGACCCTGTGGTCCTCCCTTGTGAATGACCCTGTCCAGTCCTTCGGTAAGTAACGGAAATGACCTGTGGAAATATATCAAGTATGAAAATAACACAGCTGGACGACTGACAGTGTTTATTAATGTGAAAGACGACCAGGAGATGATGACCGTGGTCAGGGTGGTCTCTGCAGCAGAGGCGTTCAGGTACCTGAAGGAGAACCTGAAGGAACCTGACCTGCAGGACCTCGAGTTTCCTCCGGGTGAGTAAAAGAAGGACTCACTACAAGAACTACATTCAGACAAAATCAGAAACATTAATATCTTAATATCTCTCAACATCTCACTCTCACTGAATATCTTCTACAAACATCAGCGAACAACACCAACGCCGTGCTCGAGGCCGCCTGCCAGGTTGTGCACACTCTGCTGCGGAGACTAGCGTCCTCACCTGACCAGCACCTGAGTGAGTAAAGCACATAAACACTAAATATTAAAGATGATACTGAACACTTCACAGACAACATGTCCATGTGGGGCCCGTATGGTTCTTATCTGGCCTGCATGGCTTTCACGTGTGCTTGTAGGGGCCTTATGATTGGTGATACGTGGAGCCCTGCTGGGTTTTAACGTTTGTGCCCCATTTGGGTTACAGTTGGGAGCCCCACTTAGGCTAGTGTTGGGGCCACAGTTATGGGACTGTTAACATGGTCGATTGCTCACATGGGCCCATCTTGCAGTCCGGATCAGCCCGAGTTATTGGTCCACACTGAGAAACACACACAGGGCCCATATGAAGACAATGGACAATTCTTTGTGGGGCCCCAACCAGGTTGCCCCAAGTCGACCCAATCGACAGCTCCATCTTTGACCCATGTGGGGTCCACATGGACATGTTGGCTGGGTCAGTAGATCTTAAAGAAGAAATATCAGATCTGCTGATACTCAGAGCTTCAATATCAGGATCAGCATCTTCACCAGGTTCTGTGATGATGTAGCAGCTGAACATCTTCTGATGTTTATTTCTATTAAATCAGTCAACAAGGTGCTGAGAGTCATGAACAGTTCCTGAGTATGCTGAACTTGGATCGCTGGTAAAGAAACATCTTGACAGCATCCAAGGCCCCCTCAGCACAGCTCTGGGTGAGTAACTGAACCCAGAACCTTCTCTGATTCTAGGGCAGCAGAATAAACTGGGCTGGCGTTGGTCCATTCCAGCAGATAGAACAATATCAGTTGACGATGACCACTCAAACTCAGTCAGGCACCATTTGGTCATGTGACTTGATGATCAGAACCCACCATAATATGACTGAACATCTGCTGATCCTTTCAGATTCAGGAACTGATCTACAGCTTGAGGTGGGGGTGGATGCAGAGGTGGAGACCCTGCAGAAGATCTTCTTCCCCCACCTCGATGCAACATATACTCAGCTTGGTAAGTACCGGAAACACTCAGTGCAAATATATGAAGAGTGAAAACGATGCAGCTGGAAAACTGACAGTGTGTATCGATGTGAATCCAGTGGACGAGATGTTGACGGGGCTAATGGTCCAGCTGGCTGCCGACGCCCTGATCTACATCCGGAGAGTGAGCGGAGAACCTCCAGGTGAGTCATCATGATAACACTCAGGTAAAAGTAGGAATCATGTTTAATGTTAACATTAAGCTGTTTTCATTCATTCTTTCTAAATGAACTAGTGAGTAACAACATCAACTCCAGGACAGCCATCGTCTTATCATCTTTGGACATTCTCCTGGAGGAACTCGTCTCAGAGAGGGACCAGGATCTGAGTGAGTAAAGCAAACGAGCACCAGAAACTATAGATGGAGCCCATGTGGTAACAGCTGGTGGTCTCAGACTGATATGAGCAGAAAGAGCTGATCATCTTTAGAGCTTAAGAAGTAGTAACATCAGATCAGCTGATCCTCAAGTCTTCAATATCAGGATCACCATCTTTACTAGGTTCTGTGATGAAGACTCAGCTGAACAACTGCTAATATTTATTTCTATTAAATCAGTTCACGACTTTCTCCACCTAATGTCCTCCGCTCCCGACTATGAGGACATCGTGGAGCAGCTGGCGTCCATGCTGGACCACGCCAGGCTTTACTACTGTGGATGTCTGGGTGAGTAGAAGAACCTAGTAGCTTGATGATCATCATAATAACTGTGAAAGTCTGAAGAACTGCTAATGTTTCATCAGGATTTATTAGTTAGTTATTAATATTCATCTGAACTCATACTAATTCTGCTCGGGCTCGTTTTACGAGGAGACACTGAGTCCAGTTTGTATGTGAGCAACACAAACACCATAGTCAGGTCCAACCACAGTGATGGATCTGGACAGCTGTTGATGTTTCTTCATGTTACAGCACGAGACCAGACTGAGAAGGTAGAGGAAGCTGGGGCTCCGGCAGAATCTCCCAAACATCATCTGAAGAGGACGGCATGTAACATTCAGCCGCCTCAGCAGCCTCAGAAGCCTCAGCAGCCTCAGCAGCCTCAGTCGTCTCAGGGTGAGTAAAGAAAACAGGTCTCAGATTGTGTTTACATGAACATACACTCTACAAATAAAGGTACCTCCTCAGATCTTGGGTTGGATACGCAGCTCTAGAGATAAACTTTCACTGGTAGTGGAGCTTCTACAAGGTTCTTCATGCTCACACATCTGTTTTACATAGAAGCTTCCATTAGACTGTTCTTCAGGAGAGCAGAAGTTCTTCTTCTACAGTAACTACACACTGACACTAACATGAGTGTAACTGCATTTGTAGTTCACAGAGTGAACAGAGACTGTCCTGGGGTCTGTCCTCCGCGTCCACGGACTGAGAACCTACAGGGGCCGAGACACCAGGCCACAGTAGAGTGGACGCAGCAGCACCCAGGACAGAGAAGACATCCAAGAGTGCCGAGACACCCGCTGAAGGAGGAGGCCGCTGATCAGAGGTGGCACAAAACCCACCGACCCGGACCCCAGACAGAGACCCCAAACCCAAAAGGAGCCTGTCGCCGTACTAGCGATGAATGCGCTCCTCCACGAGGAGAGGGTTCTGGAGGAGGACGGAGACGTGGAGGAAGACGGAGGCGGACGAGACCTGTGTGGTGGCAACATGATGATAGAAGTTAATCATGAAAACATCAAAGCCACATTCACAGATCACCCCCACGTCCTAAAATCACTCCACGTCCTACAATCACCCCCAACCTTCAAATATCATCCCAGCCTCTTAAAATAACCTCAACCCTTTTTCCTAAAATCACCCCAACGACCTACAATCAAACCAACATCCTGAAATCAACCCAACGTCCTGAAATCAACCCAACGTCCTGAAATCAACCCCAACCTTCAAATATCATCCCAGCCTCTTAAAATAACCCAAACCTCTGAATATCACCCCTTCTTCCTAAAATCACCCCAACGACCTACAATCAAACCAACATCCTGCAATCAAACCAGCATCCTGAAATCAACCCAAAGTCCCACAATCACCCCAACGTCCTGCAATCAAACCAGCATCCTGAAATCAACCCAACATCCTGAAATCAACCCAACGTCCTGAAATCACCCCAACATCTGTAAATTAACCCGACGTCCTACAATCACCCCAACCATCTCTCCCCACACCAGCAAATATAAAAATAATACAAAAAAGTTGGCTACAACTCTTTATTTATTAGTGTAATACAGTGTTCAGGTATGATACTGAACATTCTGCTGAGAGTCTACAGGTTTATTAGTGTAATACAGTGTTCAGGTATGTTACTGAACGTTCTGTGAGAGTCTACAGGCTTTATTAGTGTAAACAGTGTTCAGGTATGTTACTGAACGTTCTGCTGATAGTCTACAGGCTTTATTAGTGTAATACAGTGTTCAGGTATGTTACTGAACGTTCTGCTGAGAGTCTACAGGCTTTATTAGTGTAATACAGTGTTCAGGTATGTTACTGAACGTTCTGCTGAGAGTCTACAGGCTTTATTAGTGTAATACAGTGTTCAGGTATGTTACTGAACGTTCTGCTGAGAGTCTACAGGCTTTATTAGTGTAATACAGTGTTCAGGTATGTTACTGAACGTTCTGCTGAGAGTCTACAGGCTTTATTAGTGTAATACAGTGTTCAGGTATGTTACTGAACGTTCTGCTGAGAGTCTACAGGCTTTATTAGTGTAATACAGTGTTCAGGTATGTTACTGAACGTTCTGTTTAGAGTCTACAGGCTTTATTAGTGTAATACAGTGTTCAGGTATGTTACTGAACGTTCTGCTGAGAGTCTACAGGCTTTATTAGTGTAATACAGTGTTCAGGTATGTTACTGAACGTTCTGCTGAGAGTCTACAGGCTTTATTAGTGTAATACAGTGTTCAGGTATGTTACTGAACTTCTGCTGAGAGTCTACAGGCTTTATTAGTGTAATACAGTGTTCAGGTATGTTACTGAACGTTCTGCTGAGAGTCTACAGGCTTTATTAGTGTAATACAGTGTTCAGGTATGTTACTGAACGTTCTGCTGAGAGTCTACAGGCTTTATTAGTGTAATACAGTGTTCAGGTATGTTACTGAACAGTTCACGAAGATCACGAGTTGGAATGTCAGGGGTCTAGAGAAATGAATGAAAGTGAAACAGGTGATAAACAGAATCAAACAATTTCAATTGAAAATGATCTTCAAGAAAGCTCAGAAATAACATCGGTGAGAAATAGAGACCCGGACAAGCAACACACGCACCACACAACAGTTCTGCAAGAGGAGAACTGATTCTTCTCCACAGAGCAGCACCATTTCAAACCAGTAAAACTATTAAAGACCCAGCTGGAAGATATATCATTGTACATTGTGATGGGGTCAGTGAGTCTACACCATCACCAGGTTTGTGAAGGGACGCTGGGGCATGCAATATATATGCAATATAAAACCTAGCTAATTCTAATGAGAGGAAAAGTGTACACAGGTATTACCTGTGACCGAGTCTTTAGTTCGGGTCCTTAGGGGAATGCGGGCGCCTTCCAGGTCTTCCCTTATACCGACCGGTAGAGCCCACGACCTTGTGTAGAAGGGGGGAGGTGAGATCTGGAAGCTATGGGAAAGGATGAAAGAAGGGTTAATGAGAGAGTATATACTTACCGGTAGATGTGATTGTGTATTGTATGGTATGTATGTATTGTCTGTTGTATTTGGTTTGTTTGTTTATTTGTTTGTTTATTTGTTATTGTACCTCCAGCCCTGCAGAATGGTAGTGTAATATGTGGATGGGGCTTGTTGGGTCTATAGCTGAAGCTATGTAAAGTCTCTGAGTTTGGTTAGACTCTAGACTTTCATTTCCTTCTTTCTCAGTTTTTCTTTTCTCCTTTTCTTCACGTGTCGGCCGATTCTGCTAATAAATATCACTGACTGTGTAAATCCTATCATCAGAGTCTGGTCTGATCCTTGTGGGGCGGAACCGGTCCTCGTGAACGGTGTGCTACCCAGGCTGTGAACCCGGATACCCCAGTACATTCTCACATACATGGAGATATTATGTCCCTCACGTTAAACTTGTTCAAACCATGTTCAAGCCAGCATACCCCATCCACTTCTCCCAAACCACCCACTCTCTTAACGAAGCCGGATCAGACACCACTCGCAACTGGTTTTCACCTCCATCTCCACAACATCCTTCACCCAGGGGTCACACTCCAACTTCGTCCTCCATCTACTCCTTCAGGATCAGCACAGCATTATCAGCTCCTCATCAAGGAGTTCCTGACCATGCTATGCAAAGTTCCCGACTGGCGTTCCTCCCAACCAGTTTTTGGGAGCACTGTTCACACATAAGCTCCAAGCCACGCGGAACTCCAGCCCAAGCACTCTGAGCTCACTTCTGAGTTTCGGCTCACTTCTGAGCGTGGTCCATGCTAGCAAATTGAAGATATACATTTGGTTGAAGTTTGTTGACAATGAAATTCCAATAAAAGAGAATATTCTTCTTATTCAGGTTTTGGTATCTCGCTCACGTATCGACTACTTTATTATCTCAAGAGAACTTTTGAGAAAATTGATAACTGTTGCCATAGTAATAAGTGATCATGAATATCCGTATGGAGAAGCTTTCTTCCAGTCCTCCAATTGGGCGATTTCAAGTGAGGAGACTAAAAGATCCCGGCTTTGTTCCATTTGTAGAAACTGCAGTAGATAGCTATTTCACAATCAATCCAGATCAAACTAGTCTAGTGTAAGATGGGAGGCATTGGAAGCTTATATTAGAGGAGAAATCATTAGTTACACAAGCTTTAGATCTAGACAAGAAAAACTAGAGATGAACACATTGGAAAAATGATTAGGAATTATTATTGCTGAGAAATAAATAGAATAAATTATTAGCTCACAAGGTTGCTAAGAATTTAGTGTGGCTGAAATTATCTTACTATGATCAGGGACAGGGCTGGACTGGGACAAAAAAATTAGACCAGCCCGTCGTAATCAGTGGAGCACAGCTGACCAGTACTTTATGTATGTGTTCCGAGAAGGAATGTATTATTACTATTATCATATAAAAATTATCAAATAATAACAGAATCATATTAAAAATATAACTTTTTATCTTATTAGAAGTTTACAGTGAATCATTACTTTAGAAGTCTATCAAATAACCATTGTGGAAAACAAATCATTAAATTTACACATACTGTAGTTCCAGCACGTTTGTCTACTCATATGTATTTTCTGAATTTCCCTGATATCCTCGTAACACATGCTAATTCATTTTTGTCCTCTGGAGGGGACATAAGTCTCCAAAAGATATTTCAAAAACTAAATAAGCTACCCTGCTAAACCTGTCTTGTCCTGTAGAGGACATCCTGGTGTCTCCAGTGAGGTATGATGTGTTGGGGTGGGTCATTCACAACAGAAGTTCTGACTTTTTAAATATGGCCGCCTCTCAGTAACCACATTTTATGGGAGTGAGAGAGACAAGCTGTCCAATAATATATATTTATTATGTTTCTAAAACCTGTAATTGATATATTTTATAAAACTGTTGTAGCTAGTTCAATTGAAATGCAGAAATGTTTAACTACCTAACAGCATTCTTTCTTTTCAATGTCCTTCGTAGTGGACGTTGGGACTAAATCTGGTTTTATATGAAATTAATGATGTCACAGGTGACAGGAATTTGACTGAGGCCTAGAAAACATTGCAACATGTAAGCTCTGTAAACATGTAAACATGTAAATTCATTTTTAAATTAATTATTAATTTAATTTATTCCTAATTTATTAGAAAATGTTATGTAATTGTACATTTAAAAATACAACAGTAAAATGTTTTGCACTGTAAGAGAAGTTGGGTACTACGTGTGGAAAGTGTGAAACTCTGGTTCAAGGTTTTTAGTGATTAACACAGGTTTAGCTAGTGTTCCTAAAATCTGTTTAAGCCTGGATTTATTTTATTTTTTATTTTTTATAAAGTAACAATAACCTTTGTAATGGGTTATTATGTGTTTCTGTTTCTGTTCATATACAGTATATTGGAAATATTTCTAATACTGACTAAAGTGGAAATGATATAATAAAGATAAACAATGTTTGTTTTTATTCACTTTATTTTCTAGGATTGAGTTGGTGCTGATGTTGTAGGCGGGTTTTTGGACTCATGAAGAACAAAAAACAAGAAATACGATCAACAACGTCCTGATGTCCACTATAAAGGACATTCTATAAAAATAAAGTGGCATGTGTTTTGTCTAGGAACATCTACAGGAAGATCTACAAGAGACTGAAGGAGAAAAGACTCAAAAACTATCTACTACTACAAGACTCAGACTGCACTAATACAAATGACTGAGGAGAACCTGTGTCCCCCCTGTTAAACTGAAAGCTGTGTCGTGGTCTCCTGGCGTTCCAGATACTGGTGTTAAATGTAAAGAAGAAAGTGAACTTTGTTTGATTGCATGTGGACCTGCTCTACATTCCAGGAATATTAGAAAATAATAATAGTTCATCCTTATCTGAGATTACACGAGTGAAGATTCCTCTCCAAGACAAGCTTTGTGTTCTGGGCGTATACACAGTAGACTCTAATGATGACTCTTGACTGGTCTTCTACAGGCTAGGAGACTGATAGCTCTGTTCTGGAGAAATGGAGATGTACCCTCAGTACATGTATGGTGAGGGAGATGGCCTCCTGTACTGCATTGGAGAGACTGAGTGATATAACTAGGGGAAGGGCGGTGGAATTTGAAATTGTGTGGCAGGCATTATTGGAATTTCTTGAACATATGGGTGCAAAACTGTTAATTAAATAATTGTTGATGATCAGTGTATTATTACTCGTATTATTATTATTTGTTTGTTATTATTTGTATGTATGTACGTATATGGGTATGTATGTTTATTTTATTATTATTAATAGTTGTGTATTATTGTTTTATACGATGATGATGATGATGATGATGAATTCACATATAGGTATTATATCTTTGTTTGTATTTTTATAACTGAATAATTTATAAATGTAAAATCAATAAAATAGTGTTTAACTGTAGTCTTACACTCATTTACCAGCAGAGACCTTCACAGAGTGTTCAACATTCCACTGTGATGTCACAACAGAGGCCGCGTGACGTCATAAAGCTGAAGAGGTACGACGTTCCGCGCGTCTCAGCGTCAGATCAGTCTGTGCTGAAGCGTGGAAGAAGAGAGAAGACAAAATGAGCTGGAGAAAGTTTTGGTGTTGTGGAGGAGGAGATTCAGAGAGTGAGAGAGAGGAGGAGCACAGGAAGACAGAGGGAGCACAGAATGAGGAGAAAGAGAGAGGAAGGAGGAGGAGCAGAGGGAAAAAGTGGAGGAAAGTGGAGGAGGAGAGGGAGACTCCACTAGAGGAGAGCAAGACTGTGCTGATGGAGGAAGCCGAGACAGAGCCGGTGGACATCAGCACAGAGACTGAGCAGCTTCTGAGTGAGTAGATGAGTCAACGTCACTATAATTAACAGTAGTTACTGAACAAGTCGGTGATTATCAGTACATACTGAATAAATCAGAACAGTTACTGAATAATCACTGAATAATTCACTGTAGATACTAAATTCAGAGTAAAATGTGAATAAATCACAGCAGATACTTAATAATTCATACTAATCACTGAATAAATCAGAGTACAGCGCTGGATACACTCTCCTTTAGTGTAGGGGTGGGACTAAAACCTGTTTTAAGCACTCTGGGGGTTCACCAATCAGAACAGAGTGGAGGAACTGACCAATCAGAGCAGGGTTAATGTTAATGTTAGGTAGGGTTATGTTAATGTTAGGTAGGGTTATGTGAGGTAGTGTTAAGTGTAGGGTTATGTTAATGTTAGGTAGGGTTAAGTGTAGGGTTAATGTTAATTTTAGGTAGGGTTAAGTGTAGGGTTAATGTTAATGATAGGTAGTGTTAAGTGTAGGGTTAATGTTAATGTTAGGTAGTGTTAGTGTAATGTTAATGTTAGGTAGGGTTAGGTGTAGGGTTAATGTTAATGTTAGGTTTTAAGTGTTAGTGTTAATGTTAATGTTAGGTAGGGTTAAGTGTAGGGTTAATGTTAATGTTAGGTAGGGTTAAGTGTAGGGTTAATGTTAATGTTAGGTAGGGTTAAGTGTAGGGTTAATGTTAATGATAGGTAGTGTTAAGTGTAGGGTTAATGTTAATGTTAGGTAGTGTTAAGTGTAGGGTTAATGTTAATGTTAGGTAGTTATGTAGGTTAATGTTAATGTTAGGTAGGTTAGGTGTAGGGTTAATGTTAAGGTTACTCTGTTAGTTTTTGTATGTATTTTATTTATTTTAATATTATTTAATATTTAATAAAAACAGGAATTGAACTGATTCTAAACTCTAATCTGTCTAAATGATTAAATTCTAAATTAAATAGGCGTCAATACCGAGACGGTGACGGAGCTGCTGGAGTCTGAAGATGCTGGACCACCCTCTAGCACCCCTCTGGGTGAGTAGGAGAACCTGTTATCATGATGAACATCATTCTATCTCTACATTAAGAGAACAAATGCTGACATTATTCATTCTGATATGAATATTAAAGAAGGAGAACTGAGAGCTCCTGGGACCAGTGAGCTCCTGGAGATCCTCCAGAGGGACGTTGCTGGAGGAGCTGTGGTGGACCAGCATCTGGGTGAGTAAAGGAATCAAACGTTGGATATTGTGATAACGACCCAGCTGGACAGATGTTGATATTTATGATGTTCAAACAGAAGACCAGACCAGCGAGCACACTGAGGAGGAGACCAGGAGAGAAATGCTGCTGGAGGAACCTCCAACCTCCAGCACATCTCTGGGTGAGCAGAACAACCTATTAGCATCATGCTAACTCTGAACTGTACAGCATTGGAGAACATTACCAGAACAAACCAACTGCTGTTGGTAATAAATGAACAAATTAATGAAGACCACCTGAACTCCATCAGGCAGTAGTTAAGATTTGGTGATGTCATAATTTTCTGACTTGACAAAGACCATCAGAACTGACCATTACCTTACTGAACATCTGCTGATCTTCTTAGAATCTGACTCAGGAGGAGCTCCGGTCATGGAGATGAGGACACAGGGGTAGAGCCTCTAGCTTAAGACCCTGTGGTCCTCCCTTGTGGATGACCCTGTCCAGTCCTTCGGTAAGTAACGGAAATGACCTGTGGAAATATATCAAGTATGAAAATAACACAGCTGGACGACTGACAGTGTTTATTAATGTGAAAGACGAACAGGAGATGATGACCGTGGTGAGGGTGGTCTCTGCAGCAGAGGCGTTCAGGTACCTGAAGGAGAACCTGAAGGAACCTGACCTGCAGGACCTCGAGTTCCCTCCGGGTGAGTAAAAGAAGGACTCACTACAAGAACTACATTCAGACAAAATCAGAAACATTAATATCTTAATATCTCTCAACATCTCACTCTCACTGAATATCTTCTACAAACATCAGTGAACAACACCAACGCCGTGCTCGAGGCCGCCTGCCAGGTTGTGCACACTCTGCTGCGGAGACTAGCGTCCTCACCTGACCAGCACCTGAGTGAGTAAAGCACATAAACACTAAATATTAAAGATGATACTGAACACTTCACAGACAACATGTCCATGTGGGGCCCGTATGGTTATTATCTGGCCTGCATGGCTTTCACGTGTGCTTGTAGGGGCCTTATGATTGGTGATACGTGGAGCCCTGCTGGGTTTTAACGTTTGTGCCCCATTTGGGTTACAGTTGGGAGCCCCACTTAGGCTAGTGTTGGGGGCTCAGTTATGGGACTGTTACATGGTCGATTGTCACATGGGCCCATCTTGCAGTCCGGATCACCGAGTTATTGGTCCACATGAGAAACACACACAGGGCCCATATGAAGACAATGGACAATTCTTTGTGGGGCCCCAACCAGGTTGCCCAAGTCGACCCAATCGACAGCTCCATCTTTGACCCATGTGGGGTCCACATGGACATGTTGGCTGGGTCAGTAGATCTTAAAGAAGAAATATCAGATCTGCTGATACTCAGAGCTTCAATATCAGGATCAGCATCTTCACCAGGTTCTGTGATGATGTAGCAGCTGAACATCTGCTGATGTTTATTTCTATTAAATCAGTCAACAAGGTGCTGAGAGTCATGAACAGAGTTCCTCAGTATGCTGAACTTGGATCGCTGGTAAAGAAACATCTTGACAGCATCCAAGGCCCCCTCAGCACAGCTCTGGGTGAGTAACTGAACCCAGAACCTTCTCTGATTCTAGGGCAGCAAGAATAAACTGGGCTGGCGTTGGTCCCATTCAGCAGATAGAACAATATCAGTTGACGATGACCACTCAAACTCAGTCAGGCACCATTTGGTCATGTGACTTGATGATCAGAACCCACCATAATATGACTGAACATCTGCTGATCCTTTCAGATTCAGGAACTAATATACAGCTTGAGGTGGGGGTGGATGCAGAGGTGGAGACCCTGCAGAAGATCTTCTTCCCCCACCTCGATGCAACATATACTCAGCTTGGTAAGTACCGGAAACGCTCGGTGCAAATATATGAAGAGTGAAAACGATGCAGCTGGAAAACTGACAGTGTGTATCGATGTGAATGCAGTGGACGAGATGTTGACGGGGCTAATGGTCCAGCTGGCTGCCGACGCCCTGATCTACATCCGGAGAGTGAGCGGAGAACCTCCAGGTGAGTCATCATGATAACACTCAGGTAAAAGTAGGAATCATGTTTAATGTTAACATTAAGCTGTTTTCATTCATTCTTTCCTATATGAACTAGTGAGTAACAACATCAACTCCAGGACAGCCATCGTCTTATCATCTTTGGACATTCTCCTGGAGGAACTCGTCTCAGAGAGGGACCAGGATCTGAGTGAGTAAAGCAAACAAGCAGCAGAAACTATAGATGGAGCCCATGTGGTAACAGCTGGTGGTCTCAGACTGATACGAGCAGAAAGAGCTGATCATCTTTAGAGCTTAAGAAGTAGTAACATCAGATCAGCTGATCCTCAAGTCTTCAATATCAGGATCACCCATCTTTACTAGGTTCTGTGATGAAGTACTCAGCATGAACAACTGCTAATATTTATTTCTATTAAATCAGTTCACGACTTTCTCCACCTAATGTCCTCCGCTCCCGACTATGAGGACATCGTGGAGCAGCTGGCGTCCATGCTGGACCACGCCAGGCTTTACTACTGTGGATGTCCTGGGTGAGTAGAAAGAACCTAGTAGCTTGATGTTCATCATATAACTGTGAAAGTCTGAAGAACTGCTAATGTTTCATCAGGATTTATTAGTTAGTTATTAATATTCATCTGAACTCATACTAATTCTGCTCGGGCTCGTTTACGAGGGAGACACTGAGTCCAGTTTGTATGTGAGCACACAAACACCATAGTCAGGTCCAACCACAGTGATGGATCTGGACAGCTGTTGATGTTTCTTCATGTTACAGCACGAGACCAGACCGAGAAGGTAGAGGAAGCTGGGGCTCCGGCGGAACCTACCAAACATCAATTGAAGAGGACGGCATGTAACATTCAGCCGCCTCAGCTGCCTCAGTCGTCTCAGCAGCCTCAGCAGTCTCAGCAGCCTCAGCAGCCTCAGTCGTCTCGGGGTGAGTCAAGAAAACAGATCTCAGATTGTGTTTACATGAACATACACTCTTACAAATAAAGGGACTTTCTCAGATCTTGGGTTGGAAATACGGCTCTAGAGATTAACTTTCACTGGTAGTGGAGCTTCTACAAGGTTCTTCATGCTCACACATCTGTTTTACATAGAAGCTTCCATTAGAAAGTTCTTCAGGAGACCAGAAGTTCTTCTTCTACAGTAACTACACACTGATACTAACATGAGTGTAACTGCATTTGTAAGTTTCACAGAGTGAACAGAGACTGTCCTGGGGTCTGTCCTCCGCGTCCACGGACTGAGAACCTACAGGGGCTGAGACACCAGGCCACAGTAGAGTGGACGCAGCAGCACCCAGGACAGAGAAAACATCCAAGAGTGCCGAGACACCCGCTGAAGGAGGAGGCCGCTGATCAGAGGTGGCACAAAACCCACCGACCCGGACCCCAGACACAGACCCCGAACCCAAAAGGAGCCTGTCGCCGTCCTAACGATGACTGCGCTCCTCCACGAGGAGAGGGTTCTGGAGGAGGACGGAGACGTGGAGGAGGACGGAGGCGGACGAGACCTGTGTGGTGGCAACACGATTATAGAGGATAATCATCAAAAAATCAAAGCCACACTCAAAGATCAACACAAAGCAACCCAACCTCGTCCTAATCACCCCACATCCTACAATCACCCCAACTTTCAAAAATCACCTCAACTTTCAAAAATCACCTCAACTTTCAAAAATCACCTCAACGTTCAGCGTCCTAAAATTACCCCCAACGTCCTAATATTACCTCCAATGTCCTACAATCATCCCAACTTCCTGAAATCAACCCAACTTCCTGAAATCGACCCAACGTCCTACAATCAACCCAACGTCCTATAATCACCACAACTTCCTGAAATCACCCCAACGTCCTACAATCATCCCAACTTCCTGAAATCGACCCAACGTCGTACAATCAGCCCAACGTCCTACAATCACCCCAACGTCCTGAAATCACCCCATCCATCTCTCCCCACACCCGCAAATAAAAAAATAATGAAAAAAATATTAAAATTTGCTACAACTCTTTATTTATTAGTGTAATACAGTGTTCAGGTACTAAACGTTCTGCAGAGAGTCTTCTGGCTTTATTAGTGTAATACAGTGTTCAGGTATGTTACTGAACGTTCTGCTGAGAGTCTACAGGCTTTATTAGTGTAATACAGTGTTCAGGTATGATACTGAATGTTCTGCTGAGAGTCTACAGGCTTTATTAGTGTAATACAGTGTTCAGGTATGTTACTGAACGTTCTGCTGAGAGTCTACAGGCTTTATTAGTGTAATACAGAACATTTCCTTCCCAAACAGTAAACATAACTTAAAAGTAGTCAAACCCGCAAAACAGTCAGGCTACACTCCTTACAGCTTCCAAGTAAAGAAGTTTCAAGCTTTAGGCACAGGATGTTACATACCACATTAAAGAATCATAATCAAATCACAAAGTTTAGGAAAACTTGGAGAGCATGCCACCCTTCTCCACAACATGGTCTGGCTGGTTGGGTAGTGGGAGAGAGGAGGAGCCTAGAGTCAGCCGGTCGACTCAAAACCTACTGAGCTCCTACATAGACAGCATGTTACGTCATAGTATGCGCTCCCGACATGTAGACTGTCCCAATTCTTACATACCTTAAACATACTGTCTACTGAGGAACCTTATTTAGACCTGATTTTAAGAAAGCATCAAACTCTTCCTCAGCCGCTACGGCAATCCCATAATGCAACACAGCTAAATCTACGAGCAGTGAAGTGGTTTTAAATGTGAGTTATTTTGATTCTCTCTGAAGTTTTAATGTGTTTCTGGTCATATAATCACACAAAACAGTTTTTTATTATCAACTCTGTAACAAATCGTTCACCATTTAGCAGTTTTATACTCGATCCATTAGCATTTATGCTAGCGGACTTTTTAAGCCTGGGGCTATTGTTTTGGATAGCCGGCCTATAGCTTAGCAACCAGCTAAACCAGCGGTCACGTGCTGCAGTGGGCAGAACAAGCCGTGACGCAGTCTCTCTCTAACTAGAGCGTCTCAGTAATCTGTTTTATGAGGAGAGATGAGGAGAGAACGCTGCTACTTACACAGCTGCTACCTAGACAGCCTACTTACACACTCACTAGGTTTGGAGACAGACCTCAGTCTCAATCAGCTTAGCCAGCACACCTGTAGATCGGCAGACAATCGAAGGAACTGTGAAAGGTGAGGGGGAAACAAAACACACAGCACGTTACACCCCCACCCTACAATATTTGAGAAATAAAAAAATTACACACGTGATACATCATCAGCCACTACATTGTCAGTCCCTTTCTTAGGATGGACTTCAAGTGGGACTGACCGCACCAATAAAGCTCATCTTACAGTTTTTCTTGATTGTTCACACACATTTTCTGAAAGCATGCCTCATACTCTCATAATCAAAACACACACACACACACACAATGGGCAGAACCGTTCAATTCTCTTGCTAAATGAACCTTTACATTCAAAACAATGTTCTCTCTTCTCAAAATTGTATTTTGTTAGATGACACACACAAACCATCAGACATCAGAACAGAAATTTCAAAGAACCAGTAGAACACTGATGTTCTCAATGTAAAACACTATGCATGAGTTACATGTTGTGGTCAGTATTTGTGTGTAAACAATCAAGAACAACTGTAATAAGCCTGGCATTTACAGTTTTTTTTCCAATTGCTAAAACACAATTTTGGAAACTAGGCTGGTTTTATCAAAATACTTAACACAATTCACAAAACCACATACACAAACTGCAAAAAACTGCAACCAAACCTACATAAAGCATTCTCAAAATCAAATTTTGATTTTTCCCCAAATGGCACACATTTCATTCATATTACCAGATTTTTGTCTAACCAACTACACACTGTTGGGCATAATGAAGAGCACTCTCATCTTTAGCAAGCTCTGCCTTTATACTAAAGTAGTCCAGATTAATCACATTCACAAAATTATTTGCAGATACATTTTTATACATTTTATTTTTGTATTTTTCACCAAACAAGTCAGTGCAATATGTTTATATTCACATTGGAGTGAACAAAAATATGCTCTGAAAAATAGCTGAAAAAGAAAATTACAGATAAAATGTACAGAAAAAAATATATTAGTTTACAGTGGCAGCTTCTTGTCTCCTGATGAACGTTTGGCCCCTTCTTCCACCATGGTGGCATCTCTCAGTAAACAGAAAAAAAACCAAAAATATAGGGCTTGGACAATACAGCCTAAAGATATTTCCCCCAGAGTAGAGTACATATACAGGAAACTTGCACAGTTAGTGTACGACATCATCCATTCATGAAGTAAACAGGTGTCACCCAACTGATACACTATGACATGAGCTATACTAATCAAATTCTGGTTGCATATATGAACTCCAGTCTAAATATCTGGAAGACAGAGGTGAAAGTAAAACGTCTTACGTTGGGCTGCACTCTCTGTTCAGCCTCTGGCATTGTCAGATCATGGTTGATGACATGATCAACTAAGGTTCTCAGATTTCCTTTGAAAGTGGTTGTCTTCTTTGGCCATGAACTCCTCTACCAGCTCTACCACTACCTTTCACTCGTCCTCAACGTGTTCCATTGTTGGTGTACAGTAAGATGTTCACCTGTGGGCTTTTTATAGTGCTTACTTCCAAGGTTATAATAGTTTGGGATTTTTAATTATAGTTTAGTTTTATTTCGTTGTGACTCTAATTTAGTTTTTAGAGGGGTTTTGTTAGTTTTTATTAGTTATTGTTATTTTTTAATGCTCAGTTCTAGTATTAGTTTTAGTTTTTTTTATACTTTGTGCTATTTTTCAGGTGCAGGATTCAAGCCAGAGTAAGTATTGTGTTATAAACACTCAACAAAAGATACCATTTCAAAAAATGTATGATCTCCTTCAGTTTTCCATCTTAGCTCCGATAAGGTTATTCACTCTTGCAGCATCAGGTGAGTTGAATTTTGGTTCGAGTGAAATGTTAAACTTTTTGAAGGCAACATAGTCGTGTGGACATCCCAGTTTCAATAAACATATTTACCAATGCATCCTCATGCTCGCGGTGCTCCTGCGTATTATCTAACCAGCAGCTCGGTCGCCGGTGACTGTCCGGTATGGCTGTTTCCTTCCCGCTGCTACCTGGCCGGGATGTGGCTTCTCTTTCAGGGGAGCTACTCAGAGAGTCTAGCTCGTCAAGGTACTCGCCATTAGCCTTCTTGTGCACGCTTCTCAAATGGACTTTGAGATTGGTGGGCTTCTTGAGAAGTACTCCACATATTTTATCACTTTTTCAATACAAGACACTTGCTTTTATCTTTCTGGCAGTTATATTCAAAGAAATCCCGTATAGGACTCTCCTGCTTTCTCCCAACTTTTGCTGTGGTCGTTTAGCAGGCTAGTGTCGTGAGCAAGAACAGACTGTAAACAAGAAGCGTGGTCAGGGTGCCGTACGGCGCCAGCAGCTAACATAAAACTGCTTGAGTGGAAAAAAACTATTTAGTATCTTCAAGGCCTATAAATAAATGGATAAACATCTATAAACATCTATATCTATAATTTCAGTACGTTTTAGTTCGATTTGTAAACGCAGTTCCAGTTATTTATCGTTTTTATCTTTTAATTGCCGTTTTTATTTATTTCAGTTAACGAAAATGTTTTCTCAATTTCAGTTTTCGTTATTTCGTTCGTTTTCGTTAACGATAATGACCCTGCTTACGTCCTGATGGAAGTTGTAACAATCAACAATTCAGGTGTTCAGACCGGTGGCACATATATTGGCCAATTAGCTCCTGTAGTATCATTTTGAATGGTTTTGACGTGGCAAACATGTGACTTTATGTGAGATTACTATGTGTTTAAAGCAGAAAACGAGTTTAGAGTTTTGGAGACTTGAGAAGAAGTTGTTATCTCTGTGTGTCAGTTTAAATAATTCTGCAATGCATGTCATTTTAGTGTGTTAGCAACTGGAAAAAAACTGTAAAGAAAACATCAATATTTGTGTTTATTAAGGAAAAATGGTGGTATATTCCTTTTAGATTCTGGAGTAGTGGAGTGAGTAAAGACTGGCAACCAGTCACTTAGCAACTAATTCAAAAGAGGACGACAATGAAGCCCTCCTTAATGCCTCGTTGGATCTATGAGCAGTCATAGAGCTATAAGAGCAGGAGCACTGCACCCTTTCTACAGCATAGAAGGACTGGATCCAATAAGGGGGGATTACACGTTAAACACCTACAGACGCGGAGGAATATATTTTTATTTTGATGTTATGATCCGTACCAGATTTAACACGTCACTCAAAAAACAATAATCTGCCTTTACATATAAATGTTCTCCATGCTGGAACATAAATAAGCTTGTGCCACTCAGGGCTCCTATTGTCTAAAAGATGTCCTATAGAGCATGATAATAGTAACATACTGAGCTATGGCCAAAGGTGTTAAAAGTATTCACATTGATTACTCAGGTATAGAAGTATAGATACTAGGGTTTAAAAATACTTCTGTAGAAGTTGAAGTATCAACTCAAATTTTTTACTCCAAAAAAAAGTATAAAAGTACTGCTTTCAGAACTACTTAAAGTATAAAAGTAAAAGTAATGTAAGGAAAAAAAATAGCATTAAGGACAAAAGCTTATAGTGTCTATAGTGCACTAGCCCACCTCCCCAAAAACCCCATTCTCTAAAAGCCATAATGACTATAATGTTATATTAAAATGTTAATGTTGATAAATTTGGGATGCGCTAGGCTTCTTGTTTCAGCCGCATATACACCCACTGAACATGAATGTAGTTCAGTACAATGTAAATATATTTAAGAAGCATATCTGTTACTACTGAGCATTAACATGTGATTCATGGAGCAGAAGATATGATGACTAGTCGTCTATAAGTATTGTAATGAAGTCAAACTTCAAAGTTATCAATAATCTTTACTGGAATGTAAATGTACACGAATGAAAACAAGCTGAAATGAAATAGGAGTAACGAGACTATGTTTAAAATGTAAGGAGTAGAAAGTACTGATAATGGAGTGTAAATGTAAGGAGTAGAAAGTACTGATAATGAAGTGTAAATGTAAGGAGTAGAAAGTACTGATAATGGAGTGTAAATGTAAGGAGTAGAAAGTACTGATAATGGAGTGTAAATGTAAGGAGTAGAAAGTACTGATAATGGAGTGTAAATGTAAAGAGTAGAAAGTACAGATAATGGAGTGTAATGTAAGGAGTAGAAAGTACTGATAATGGAGTGTAAATGTAAGGAGTAGAAAGTACTGATAATGGAGTGTAAATGTGAGGAGTAGAAAGTACAGATAATGGAGCGTAAATGTAAATAGAAAGTACTGATAATGGAGTGTAAATGTAAGGAGTAGAAAGTACTGATAATGGAGTGTAAATGTAAGGAGTAGAAAGTACTGATAATGGAGTGTAAATGTAAGGAGTAGAAAGTACAGATAATGGAGTGTAAATGTAAGGAGTAGAAAGTACAGATAAAGGAGGGTAAATGTGAGCAGTAGAAAGTGCTGATAATGGAGTGTAAATGTAAGGAGTAGAAGTACTGATAATGGAGTGTAAACGTTAGGAGTAGAAAGTACTGATAATGGAGTGTAAATGTAAGGAGTAGAAGTACTGATAATGGAGTGTAAATGTAAGGAGTAGAAAGTACTGATAATGGAGTGTAAATGTAAGGAGTAGAAAGTACTGATAATGGTGTGTAAATGTAAGGAGTAGAAAATCAGCTAAAAATAATTACTCCAGTAAAGTAAAAACCAAAATTTCTACTTAAATAAGGTAACAAAGTATTTGTACTTTGTCTGTACTTGTTACGTTTGCTATGGTATCCCAGGTTATTGCTAAGGTGTTGCTAGGTCATCGTTATTGAGTTCCAGATGGTTGCTAGGATGCTATGTTGCTGTGGAATGGTCCAAGTTGGTTTCTATGGTGTTTGTAGGCCGTTACTTTGGAATTCCAGAAAGTTGCTAAGATGCAGCTATTCCACTGCTAATGAATCACAGCTGGTTGCTAAGATGTTGCTAGGCCACTGCTTATGTATCACAGGTGGTTGCTAAGATGTTGCTAGACTAGGCCATTGCTATGGAATTCAAGGTGGTTGCTAAGATGTTGCTAGGCTAGGCCATTGCTTTGAACTACCAAGTGGTTGCTAAGATGATGCTTGGTCAGCGTTATTGAGTTCTAGATGGTTGCTAAGATGCTATGTTACTGTGGAATCCCAGGTGGTTGCTAAAGTGTTGCTAGGCCATTACTTTGGAATTCCAGAAAGATGTTGCTAGGCCACTGCTAATTAATCACAGGTGGTTGCTAAGATGTTGCTAGGCCATTGCTTTGAAAGTTCAGAAAGATATTGCTAGGCCACTGCTAATAAGTCACAGGTGGTTCCTAAGATGTTGCTAGGCCACTGCTGATGAATCATAGGTGGTTTGCTATGGAATCTAAGGTGGTTGCTAAGATGTTGCTAGTCTAGGCCATTGCTTTGAAATACCAGGTGGTTGCTAAGATGTTGCTAGGAAATGATAAGCCATTGCTAGGCAATGCTAATCCCAGTTAGTTGCTAAGGTGATGCTAGGTCAATATTATTGCATTCCAGATGGTTCCTAAGGTGCTAGGTTGCTAAGGTATTGCTAGGCCGTTATGGTGATTGTTAAGGTCTATAGAGGTTTGTGATTGCATGTGACACATGCAAATAATACAAACATGTAGAATCATAAATGGAGCCAATTTAATTATCAATTATTGTAAAGCCAATTTAATTATCAATTATTGTAAAGCCAAATTAATTATCAATTATTGTAAAGCCAATTTAATTATCAATTATTGTAAAGCCAGTTTAATTATCAATTATTGTAAAGCCAAATTAATTATCAATTATTGTAAAGCCAGTTTAATTATAAATTATTGTAAAGGCAATTTAATTATCAATTATTGTAAAGCCAGTTTAATTATCAATTATTGTAAAGCCAGTTTAATTATCAATTATTGTAAAGCCATTTTAATTATCAATTATTGTAAAGCCAGTTTAATGATCAATTATTGTAAAGCCAGTTTAATTATAAATTATTGTAAAGCCAATATAATTATCAATTATTGTAAAGCCAGTTTAATTATCAATTATTGTAAAGCCAGTTTAATTATCAATTATTGTAAAGCCAATTTAATTATCAATTATTGTAAAGCCAGTTTAATTATCAATTATTGTAAAGCCAATTTAATTATCAATTATTGCAAAGCCAGTTTAATTATCAATTATTGTAAAGCCAATTTAATTATCAGCGTCATCACAAAGAAAAATAAATAATAATCAAGATGCAACCAAACATCAAGTCTTCTCTGACAACCTGAGTTCTTTTTGAAAGAGATTTATTATCTTGAAAGAAGTAACAAGTTGTTTTTCTCTCTTTTTACTGAAAGAATTTTTTTAGCATTAATTAACCAAAGTCCTTCAATTGATTCCAATGTGCTTTTGTGCTTTGTAGAGACCTCAAGTACAAAATCAATAAGTAGATGTTTCTTCTCCTAGAGCAGAACAGTTTACTCTCTTAATAACACGCACAGAGTTTCTTTACAAGGTCCATTAGTATCTGGACAATGAAACAGGCCTGAAATACAGCCATCAAGATGTGATTGACTTGTTGATGTTCAGCTTTGATTCAACAGCACACCGAGGTTCAGTGCTGGTTGGTTTGAGTTCAGGAAACAGGTTTTGTTCTGCAAGCGCAGGTTAAGAATAAACTATACACAGTGGAAGTCTT